>WNWK01008021.1:0-88188 GCA_009830355.1 Cherax destructor | reverse complement strand
TTTCCTCTTATAAGGGAGTGTTAATGTGACATAACATCATTGAATCCCCGGTGTTTGCCACACTATTTGCTCTAGCTGGCACTCAATCGAACTGGTGCTCCCACAAGGTACTAAGTGGTCCCAGATTTTTTAATACTGCGCACACTGAGGGCACAGACCCATTCTCTTATGTCTAGGCGACTCAGGCCTATCGCACTAAATTTGAAGGAATGAAAATAAAACATAGCTCTATGTTCGGTCAGCTACGCACGTGAACGTATATCTACGTGTGGACAGTTTAAGGGTTAAGTATGATAATTTGTTTAAGCTGACTGGCAAACCTGCCAGTCAGCTGCGTCAGTGATAAAAAATGCAGAAAGAACCATCAACACATGTTTTTATATGTGTACCTCAGGCTTAACATAACTTTATTACCGTTATTACCATGGATACAGTTCTTTTTTTTTTTCCAAAATTTAGCCAATCAGACTTGGGGAGGGGGAGATGGGGGCGTCCTCAACACCGCCATAAAATACGGTATTTGGAATGAATTGTTTAGGCTATAGAGCTTTCCTACTACAGGTATTTCCTGTACAATCCAAGCTTTACAAGTATACATGGTTTAATTTAACTACGTAATACACAAGAAATTATTTTTTTGAAAATACTTGTAGACTGCTGGAATAGATGAAAAAATGAGGTAGAGCAGTAAGGCCTCAAAGCATATCATAACTATAGACAGTGAATGACAGCAGAGAAAAGAGAGCTCAGTAGCCAGGTGTTAGCCAACCACCAAAAAACAAATACAGTGGACCCTCGGTTTTCGTTCACCTCCAAACTCGAACAATTATGTAAGTGTATTTTTGTAAGAGCTTTTGTAAGTGTATTTTTGGGGGTCTGAAACGACTAATCTGACTTACATTTGTACTTATGGGAACAAATTCCTTCGGTAACGGCACTCGAACAGCATTCTGGAAAGAATTTTCAACGAAAACCGAGGGTCCACTGTATACAGATAAAGAAACTTAAGAATTTTAACAATAATTATCAATAAAAAGCAGTGTTGTATGACCCTTGTGGGCTTAGCGCTTAGTTCTGATGGTAATAATATGTGATAAAATTATTTATGGACACAGGATGATCACTGTCAGCTCAAGCAGGTGTATTCCTACATTAATATTAAAGGTTGCATTATTTTTTTATTAAAAAAGACATGGGCTAACCCTATATAAAATAAATTGAAAACAGTTCAGAGGAGAAGATACTGCAAAGTGTATCCTGGTTTTAAAGGTGAAAATAATGGTCTTGTAAAAGTATTATGAGGCATACAACCAGTGAGACGAGAACAATAGCGAGCAAGGAGTGGACGGTGAGCATGAGGAATAACTGCAGGAAGAGAGGAATTTCTTCTTTTAAGTTTGTTTATGCTTTTTTTCCAACAGCCTCTAATATTCATTTGTATGTGTGACCTCATTTCAGTAAGGGCTTTGTATCCATCAAATAGCTGAGATGGAGAATATGGTTGATTTCTTCTTGGCCTAGGTTTGCTTGTAGACTGATGGAGCTTGGATCTGGATCGTTTAGCTGCAGGTGGATTGAGAAGTGCATCTCCTGATATTGCTTGATCACGGTAGACAGAAGATTGTAAGAAACTTGGAACCTGGTTAGGTGTACAACAGAGATACACTCCAGGAATCTGGAGAATGAAAGCAGATCCATATGATTCCTCTCCTAATTTATATATCTCCTGTATTTGCTCAAATGTCACATCACCATCAACAATTCCGATTGGGGAGACTGTGTTTGTAGAGACACATGATGATGATTTAGAGGATGAAAACATCACTATGCTATCTGGAAGGCTTCTCACAAAGGTGGTCATGACATTCACTAGGCCAGCCTGAAAGATAGAAGTTGTGGATGAATTGTTTGTGAAAATTATTAGCTAATTTCTTACCAGTGTCTGACCCTTGTGGGTTTAATGCTTAGTTTTGATTGTAATAATAATCCTACCAGTGTCATCATGTTCTAATATGATGAATATTTTTACATGCAGCTGGGATTGATGGGATAAAGATAGAAATGTTAAAAGCAAGTGGGGATATAGTTTTGGAGTGGTTGGTGCTATTATTTAATAAATGTATGGAAGAGGGTAAGGTACCTAGGGACTGGCAGAGAGTGTGTATTGTTCCTTTGTAAAAAGGCAAAGGGGACAAAAGAGAGTGCAAAAATTATAGGGGAATAAGTCTGTTGAGTTCTCCATGGGGAAGTGGAACAGAATTCTTCCTCCGTAAGCCATGCGTGTCGTAAGAGGCGACTAACATGCTGGGAGCAAGGGGCTAGTAACCCCTTCTCCTGTATATATTACTAAATGTAAAATGGGAAACTTTCGTTTTTCATTTTGGGCCACCCCGCCTTGGTGGGAAACGGCCGACGTGTTGAAAGAAGAAGAAGTCTGTTGAGTATACCAGGTAAAGTGTATGGTAGAGTTATTATTGAAAGAATTAAGAGTAAGACGGAGAGCAGGATAGCAGATGAACAAGGGGGCTTTAGGAAAGGTATGGGGTGTGTAGACCAAGTGTTTACAGTGAAACATATAGGTGAGCAGTATTTAGATAAGGGTAAAGAGGTTTTTGTGGCATTTATGGATTTGGAAAAGGCGTATGATAGGGTAGATAGGGGGGCAATGTGGCAGATGTTGCAGGTGTATGGAATAAGAGGTAGGTTACTGAAAGCAGTGAAGAGTTTTTATGAGGATAGTGAGGCTCAGGTTAGAGTGTGTAGGAGAGAGGGAGATTATTTCACAGTAAAAGTAGGCCTTAGACAAGGATGTGTGATGTCACCGTGGTTGTTCAATATATTTATAGATGGGGTTGTAAGAGAAGTGAATGCGAGGGTCTTGGCAAGAGGTGTGGGGTTAAAAGATAAAGAATCAAATATAAAGTGGGAGTTGTCACAGTTGCTTTTTGCTGATGACACTGTGCTTTTGGGAGACTCTGAAGAGAAGTTGCAGAGGTTGGTGGATGAATTTGGTAGGGTATGTAAAAGAAGAAAATTGAAAGTGAATATAGGAAAGAGTAAGGTGATGAGGCTAACAAAAAGATTAGGTGACGAAAGATTGGATATCAGATTCGAGGGAGAGAGTATGGAGGAGGTGAATGTATTCAGATATTTGGGAGTGGACATGTCAGCAGATGGGTCTATGAAGGATGAGGTAAATCATAGAATTGATGAGGGGAAAAGGGTGAGTGGTGCACTTCGGAGTCTGTGGAGACAAAGAACTTTGTCCATGGAAGTAAAGAGGGGAATGTATGAGAGTATAGTTATACCAACACTCTTATATGGGTGTGAAGCATGGGTGATGAATGTTGCAACGAGGAGAAGGCTGGAGGCAGTGGAGATGTCATGTCTGAGGTCAATGTGTGGTGTGAATATAATGCAGAAAATTCGGAGTCTGGAAATTAGGAGGAGGTGCGGGATTACCAAAACTATTATCCAGAGGGCTGAGGAGGGGTTGTTGAGGTGGTTCGGATATGTAGAGAGAATGGAACGAAACAGAATGACTTCGAGAGTGTATAAATCTGTAGTGGAGGGAAGGCGGGGTAGGGGTCGACCTAAGAAAGGTTGGAGGGAGGGGGTAAAGGAGGTTTTGTGTGCGAGGGGCTTGGATTTCTAGCAAGCATGCGTGAGCGTATTTGATAGGAGTGAATGGAGACAAATGGTTTTTAATACTTGATGTGCTGGTGGAGTGTGAGCAAAGTAACATTTATGGTGAAGAGGGTAAATTAGGTTTGAACATCCAACAAGCTTGTGTGAGCAAGCTTGATCGGAGTGAAGACAAATACTCTATTTCGCGGCTTATAAGACTTGTTTTAGTTTCAATGGCTTGGCATCAGACGTTACTAGGAGAGCTACAGCCCACCCCACACCCTAAACTTATAGCTCCCGTCACTGACCTTCAGTTTATAGGATGCAAGGTGGTTTTTGGAGACATTTTATGGAAAAAAAGTGTCTAATAAGCTGCAAAATACGGTAGATCTTATAGCTTGAGGCACTGTTATAGTGCAAGCAAGGTAACATTCATGAAGGAATTAAAGGAAACCAGTCAGTCAGACGTTAGTCCTGAAGGTGAGAAATATAGTGCCTGCACTCAAAAGAAGGGATAAGGATGTTGCTATTTGGAGGGTCATCTTAAATGTGATATCAGCACACTTTTGGCCAGGCAGCGATGTTAAATGTGATTCCTATGTTGTGAATGATGTTGAATGTGTTTCCTATGGTTTGGGTTACCCTGATTTGTGGGGAACAGCTGGTGTGTTAAAAAACTTAATACTAAATATTGTTGAGCTTTCAATAAAAAATCAACTGCCATTCTATGTACAGTGGTACCTCGAGTTACGAGCTTAATTCATTTCAGAATGCTGTTCGAGTGCCGATACCGAACGAATTTGTTCCCAATAGGAATAATGTAAATTAGATTAATCCATTTCAGACCCCCAAAAATACACTTACAAAAGCACTTACAGAAATACACTTACATAATTGTTGAGTTGGGAGCTGCTCGTATGTCGAGGTACCACTGTACATACTTTTTTTTTTAGCACCAAGGTAGGGTAACCCAAAAAAGAAACACTTTCACCATCATTCACTCCATCACTGTTATGCCAGAGGCACGCAGACACTACAGATAAGATGTATTATTTTCATAACATTTCCTCCAACTAAACATCAACCACTAAAATAAACAGAGGTAAATAATTTCATTACATAAATTCTTTCTGCATTTTCCATTTCATTTTTGCAAAAGAATTTTTGGAATACTAACCAATAATAGGCAATTAGATGTATGTGCATCTAGAATATCTCGGGTACTAGCTGTTGGTGACTGAGAGATAGCATGTGTTAGGCGATTATAATAGGATCGAGCAATGGGTGTGAGGCTGTTTAACAGAGCAGGGGCCCCCAGTGTCAGAAGGCCAATTAATGCCCCTACATGCTGACCCCATGGACGACTGCTGCTGGCCACAACTCCACCAAGACTGCTCACAACTGTTTCCCAAGTTCCTCGACATCCTGGTTCTCTTGATACAACCTAAAAAGATTTATGATATTAATACAGATGCATATTCTCTTCCAACAACCTCCTTAATGATCAATTGAAATTTTATCAAACTATTTTGTTATATACACTCAGTATTTAGATAAAGGTAGGGAAGTTTTCATTGCATTTATGGATTTAGAAAAGGGATATGATAGAGTGGATAGGGGAGTAATGTGGCAGATGTTGCAAGTGTATGGAATAGGTAGTACGTTACTAAATGCTGTAAAGAGTTTTTATGAGGATAGTGAGGCTCAGGTTAGGGTGTGTAGGAGAGAGGGAGATTACTTTCTGGTAAAAGTAGGTCTTAGACAGGGATGTGTAATGTCACCATGGTTGTTTAATATATTTATAGATGGGATTGTAAAAGAAGTAAATGCTAGGGTGTTGTGGAGAGGGGTGGGATTAAATTATGGGGAATCAAATACAAAATGGGAGTTGACACAGTTACTTTTTGCTGATGATACTGTGCTTTTGGGAGAGTCTAAAGAAAAGTTGCAAAGGTTAGTGGACGAGTTTGGGAGGGTGTGTAAAGGTAGAAAGTTGAGAGTGAACATAGATACAAGTAAGGTGATGAGGGTATCAAACAATTTAGATAAAGAAAAATTGGATATCACATTGGAGAGAGGGAGAATGGAAGAAGCAAATGTTTTCAGATATTTGGGAGTTGATTTGTCAGTGGATGGGTTTATGAAGGATGAGGTTAACCATACAACTGATGAAGTAAAAAAGATGAGTGGTGTGTTGAGGTATCTGTGGAGACAAAAAACGTTATCCATGGAGGCAAAGAAGGGAATGTATGAAAGTATAGTGGTACCAACACTTTTATATGGGTGTGAAGCTTGGGTTATAAATGCTGCAGCAAGGAGGTGGATGGAGTGTGAAAATTAGGAGGAGGTGTGGAGTTACTAAAAGTATTAGTCAGAGGGCTGAAGAAGGGTTGTTAAGGTGGTTTGGTCATTTAGAGAGAATGGAACAAAGTAGAATGACTTGGAGAGCATATAAATCTGTAGGGAAAGGAAGGCAGGGTAGGGGTTGTCCTCGAAAAGGTTGGAGGGAGGGGGTAAAGGTGGTTTTGTGGGCGAGGGACTTGGACTTCCACCAAGAGTGCGTGAGCGTGTTTGATAGGAGTGAATAGAGAAGAATGTTTTTTTTGACCTGACGAGCTATTGGAGTGTGAGCACCGTAATATTTTGTGAAGAGACTCAGGGAAACCAGCTAGCCAGCTGGCCAGGGAGAATGTATGAGAGTATAGTTATACCAACACTCTTGTATGGGTGTGAGACATTTGTTGTGAATGTTGCAACAAGGAGAAGGCTGGAGGCAGTGGAGATGTCGTGTCTGAGGGCAATGTGTGGTGTGAATATAATGCAGAGAATCCGTAGTTTGGAGATTAGAAGGAGGTGTGGGATTACCAAAACTATTATCCAGAGAGCTGAGGAGGGGTTGTTGAGATGGTTTGGACATATAGAAAGGATGGAGCAAAATAGAATGACTTCGAGAGTGTATAAATCTGTAGTGGAGGGAAGGCGGGGTAGGGGTCGGCCTAGAAAAGGTTGGAGGGAGGGGGTAAAGGAGGTTTTGTGTGCGAGGGGCTTGGACTTCCAGCAAGCGTGCGTGAGCGTGTTAGATAGGAGCGAATGGAGACAAATGGTTTCTAGAACTTGACGTGCTGTTGGAGTGTAGGCAAGGTAACATTTAAGAAGGGTTTCAGGGAAACCGGCAGACTGGACTTGATTCCTGGAGATGGGAAGTACAGTGCCAGCACTCTGAAGGAGGGGTGTTAATGTTGCAGTTTTGTAGCTGTAGTGTAAGCACACCTCTGGCAAGACAGTGATGGAGTGAATGATGATGAAAAATTTTCTTTGTTGGGCCACCCTGCCTTGGTGGGAAATGGCCAATGTGTTAATAAAAAAAAATAAACCCAAGTACTACAAACATCTTGCAGAGGGAATAAAAAATATGCATTCATATTTTTTAAATAATGAGATCATATTTTAAAAAAAAGAAATTTTGTGTAATTTTTTTTTTTAACTAACCTGAATTAACACATTGCATGCCAAGCTACGAATCATTTGAGTATCCTGTGGAGACTTTCGTTCAATGATGATGCAGTATACCAACACATTAACTAAATCCCGCATCTGAAAGCAATAATCCATTAAACCCTTTATACTTTACTTTTATGAAACTATAATTTATTGTGGGAAGTATTAAACACTGCAGAAATAAGCTAATAAGGTTTCTGAAATACAAAGATAGGGATAGAAGAGGAGAATAGCGAGAAGCAACAACAGGAGGAGGAGGAGGAGCAGAATGAATCAATGTTACATTTTTTATTTTTAAGTCAATACATAGAAACATTACAATATATCAAAGAGAAAGTAAAAAAAAAAATACATACAGTGGTACACCGAGTTTCGTACTGCTCCCATCTCGAACAATTATGTAAGTGTAATATTGTAAGTGCTTTTGTAAGTGTATTTTTGGGGGTCTGAAACGGACTAATCTAATTTACATTATTCCTTATGGGAACAAATTCGTTCGGTAATGGCACTTGAACAGCCTTCTGGAACGAATAAAGTACAAAACTCGGGGCACCACTATATACTGTAATTTAACATTGTTGATAAAATCGCACAATTCTTAGGTTCCTATGAAGTGTAAGCAGTGAAAATATTAATTGTAAGGAATATAATGTGGGTTATAATTAAATAAATTGATATTAATAACAAAAAAATTCAAATGAAGTTTAGTACAGTGGTACCTCGGTATACGTCCTTAATCCGTTTCAGGACCTGTGACTTATAACAAACAGGATGTATACCAAACAAATTTTCCCATAAGAAATATAGGGAAAACGATTAATCCGTTCCCATGAAAAAAAAATCCTATTGTTATTGGCATATTATACATTGATGGGGTTGTATAAAATAAATTAAACACTGCTTAATACTAAAATATGAAATTTAAACACTGCTTAACCCTTTGACTGTTTCGGTCATATATAGTGACTTACGATTCATCGAATGCTGTACATACAACTGTTTTACTAGCAGCGCATATAAACTTACAAAATTCCTAAGTTGACTTCAAACTTTCAGTGCGGGAGAAAGCTGGTAGGCCCACATGTGAGAGAATGGATCTGTGTGGTCAGTCTGCGCTGTATAAAAAAAATCCTGCAGCACGCAGTGTATAATTAGAAAAAAAAAACTGACCGTGTTTTTTTATTAAAACGCCGACTTTGAGGTGTATTTTCGTATAGTATTTATGGCTGTATTCTCTTTTTCGTGGTCTCATATGATAGAATGGAAAACATATTACAGAAATAGAGATGATTTTGATTAGTTTCATGATGAAAATGACCTTGAAATTGAGCTCAAAGTAGCGAAAATGTTCGATTTTTGCCAATGTTCAGGAGTAAACAAATCACATCACGCTATGCGTCCGATACACGTCAACTGGTGAGTCTAATATTCTTTCACAAGTGCACTGATATTATTTATACCATTTTTACAATAATGCAGTAGTCTGCATAACAGTAAATCTTTTATTTTTTGTGTGAATAAAAAATCAAAATAGAAAGCAAGAGTAATATAAGAGGGGCCTAAAGACGTGACTAATGAACAGAGAAAATCTTATTTTAGTGCCAGGAATGTCTGCATTGTTTATTCTGGACCCTATTTTGAAATTGACATCTTTTTATTTTGCATTAAATTGGCCAAATTTCCAATTTCTGACCACTTTATTGGGTAGTTGCAATCGTTTTTTGGCAGTTTCTTGTACTCAATCGATAGAAAAAAATGGAGTTCTAAAGAAATAGCTATAAGTTTGGTCGACTGGAGCAATGGAATTGGCCAAAAATAGGGCTCAAAGTCAGCGAAATCGCCGATGCGTATATATCGCAGCGATCACTAATTCGCGAGAGTAATTCCGTAAGTTTTCCATCAAATTTCGTACTTTTGGTGTCATTACCATCGGGAAAAGATTCTCTATCATTTCATAAGTAAAAATAATTTTTTTTTTTCGAAAATTTTGCGACACCAGGATTTGGGGTTGCGACAGTCAAAGGGTTAATATTAAATAATCTCCAAATTACCTAAATCTTAAAACCTCAAAATTAGATGCCCAAAGTTCATACATTACTTATACTACATGGTAGTATAAATACCTGCCCAAAACAATACTGCCTTACACCCAATTGTAGCATTCTCATACTGTAAACTACTTTCAACAATGCACAATGTTATATAATTTAAATATTTACTATGTACAACTTAAACTATGATCAATTTCTCTAGTATAAAGTAGTCTGTAAGCCATTAAATTTAGTCTGCCCATAATGCCATGGCATGATAGTGGCTCTCTTTGCACTGCAACTCATTATTGTAATTACATGATCCCAATGTAAACTTGCAAGGAAATAAAATTTGTATTTGTATAAAATACATACATAAATACAAAAGAATTAGATGAAATAAATGCAAATTTAACCTCACTTTATTTTGCTGAAAAGAGTCAAGTGCCTACTAGGATAGTGCTGAGAAGGGAGGAGGAGGAAATGAGACAGGAGAGATCCCTTCTCTTTTCTGTCTCTTTTCCCTATTTGGACCTGGTTGAAGCTCACCAGATTTGACTTTTACTAAAAATCTGCCCAAAGAACTTTGCTTCTGCCTTCTCCTCAGGATGTTTCGGAAATGTGACATTATCTGGTCATTCCAAACAATGCCATTACTGCTTGTTTGAGCTTTGTTGGGGTGGTACTCTCTGCAAAGTTTTTGACATCCATCCATCTGGCAAAGATTTCCTTCAAATTCAAATTCAAATTCAAATTCTTTATTTCTTATAATATACAAGGTGGGGTGTACTTATAATTATACATTTTATGAAGTAGATATTACAAGATGGCCAATAATATGCCTAGGTATGCCTAGGCTTTTCAGGCAGTCTTATGATAGGTCTTACTCAATAGCGACACAATGATTATACAGATAGTAAGGTTAGGTAATTGTAGTGATTAGCTAGGTTTACAAAATAGAGGTACATACTGGAATTTAAACATTTAAGCATTTAACAATTAGTTTAAGAATTTAACAATTAGTTTATATATTAATGGTAAAGGTGATGTATTGGCATAATACAGTTTCTAAATTGGAGTGTCTTAGGCAAACTTATGACTAGCTTAGGAATTATGAAGCAACAGTTGTATTAGAATTTTGGTTAGTCCTGTGCAAATTAAGGGGAATCACAGATATCAATAAGTGTATTTTGCTGTGGATATGAGCAAGATAAAGTAGTTTTCATGTGGTTAGCTACCGGTTGGGTACGTGAGTGAGATAAGATGTTTTTTAACGGTGCTTTTGAAAATGGAGGTTGTGTCTGCAGTTCTAGAGTTTTCAGGCAGGGAGTTCCAGATTTTAGGCCCTTTTATGCGCATTGAATTTTTGTATAGATTTAGTCGGACACGGGGAATGTCAAAGAGATGTTTATGTCTGGTATTATGTCTATGGGTCTTGTCACAACTGTCAAGAAAGTGTTTTAGCTCAGGGTTAAAGTTGGAATTAATGGTTCTATAAATGTAGATAGCAGAGTAGTAAGTATGGATGTTCTGAACAGTGAGTAGGTTTAGGTCTTTGAAGAGTGGGGGTGTGTGCTGCCTAGCGTTGGATTGCGTGATAATTCTTACTGCCTCTTTTTGTTGGGTTATTATTGGCTTTAGGTGGGTAATTGCTGTTGATCCCCATGCACAAAGGCATATGTGAGGTAGGGATAGATGAGTGAGTAGTATAGTGTGAGTAGGGCTGATTGTGGTACATAATACCGTATCTTAGAGAGGATCCCCACAGTTTTGGACACTTTCTTTGTTATGTGTTGGATATGGATGCTGAATTTCAGGCTGCTGTCAAGGTGAAGGCCCAGGAACTTGCCCTCATTATGTTTAGCAATAGGTGTAGTGTTGATCTTAATGTTTAATTGTGGATCACCTGCTCTGTTGCCAAACATAATATAGAAGGTCTTATCAGTGTTGAGTGTAAGTTTATTGGCTGTCATCCATGTTGATATTTTTATTAATTGGCCGTTAACAATGGTATTAAGCGTGGCAAGGTTTGTGTGAGAGATGACATAAGTTGTGTCGTCAGAAAGAGTATTGGTTTCAGGTGTTGTGATACATTGGGAAGATCATTGATGTATAAGAGGAAGAGCAGGGGACCAAGGACACTTCCTGCGGTACTCCGGTGTCTAGTGGTAGTGTCGTGGAGGATGTGTCTTTAATAGTGACATACTGATACCTATTAGTGAGGTAGGATTTGAAGTATGCTAGTGCATGACCTCTTATTCCATAGTGGTCAAGTTTGTGGAGTAGGATGCCGTGGTTTACTGTGTCGAGCTTTCCTTAGGTCAATAAAAAGTCCTAATGGATATTCCTTATTTTCGAGTGCTGTGTAAAGCAGGTCTATAATTTTTACTATTGCTTCGTTAGTGCTTTTATTTTTCCTGAAGCCAAATTGGCAGGGGTTGAGTATGCTTTGTGTCGTTATAAACGAGTATAATCTCTTGTGCACAAGTTTCTCGAAGATTTTGGGTAGCAACGGTAGATTTGATATAGGCCTATAGTTGTTTACGTCTGTGGGGTCACCACCTTTGTGTATTGGTGTAACCCTTGCTGTTTTGAGTAGTGTTGGGAAAGTGCCAGTTTCTAATGATTTGTTAAAAAGTAATGAAATTGGATATGAAAGGACATGAGCGGCTCATTTGTATATTAAGGGTGGAACTTGAGACAGATGCCCTGATTTATTTTTAAGTGACTTGATTATCATGGTGACTTCAGTGGGTTCAGTAGGTGCAAGATATAAGGAGGATGGGAAATTCCCATCTAGGTAAGCACTTGCTCGGGCATTGGTATCTGGGATTTTACTGGCAAGATTTGATCCTATGGTTGAGAAGAAGTCATTTATCTTGTTTACTGTATCAATAGGCTGTAGTGGTGCTTCGTTTGGTTTAATTAGGATAATATCCCTAGTTTTTTCAGTTTGTGGGTGCCCATAATCTGTGAGAGTGTTTTCCAGGTCTTTTTTATATCTCCTCTTGTTTCAGTGAATCTGCTGTAGTAGTACAATTGTTTGGCTTTTTTTATTAGTTTGGTGAGAACTGATGAATAGTGTTTAATAAACTCCTTATGTATGAATCCCCATCTATATTGCTTCTCATATTGATGTTTCTTGTTAATGGATTTTAGTAAGCTGTTAGTTAGCCATGGGCAGCCTAGCCGTTTATTCGTAATCTGTTTCATTTTTATAGGACAATGTTTGTTGTATAGTCTATGTAATTTATTAAGAAAGTTGTCTGTCCAATCATCGATACCCTTGGCATTTGAGAATTATATAGCCCAGTCAACTGTCTCTAGCTCTGCTGTGAAGTTATTTATTGATGCCTGGTCATGGAGTCTAAATGAAACTTTGGTGTATTCTAGGGCGGTTTACTAATGTTTGTTAAGAGGAAGGTGGGGTAGTGGTCTGTGGTGCTGTCTGTTATTATCCCGATTTAAGGGGGCTAGGATATTGGTCCATATATGGTCAATTATGGTTGCACTCTCTCAGTAAGCCTGGTTGGTTTGGTTATTGTTGGTATGAGAAGTGTGTTGTTCATATTGTTGATGAATTCGGTTACTGGCTGGTCATCTGGTTGTCCAAGGTTGATGTTGAAGTCTCCAGCTAAGATAAGGTGGTGTTTATTCATTTGGTTGTTTGTTATTAGCTTTTTAGTTGATTGCTAAAATTTGGGATGTTTGTATGAGGCATCCGGTAAATGGCCCCAATTGTTATGGGAGTCTTAAGGTTTTGTGTAGTAAAATTAGCAAAAATATATTCTCCATATTCATCATTATAGCAAGAGGTGTCACAACAGGATATTTCATTAGAGTAATAGATTGCAATACCACCCCCAACTTGATGTGGTCTGCAGTTGTGTATTGCTGTGTATCCTGGTAGCGAGTAGATATCTATTGTATCCTGCTTAAGCCAGGTTTCAGTAAGGACAATACATGTGAAGGTTGTCTTTAGGGAACAAAGGAGGGCAAGGAGGTCATCATAGTGTTTGCTTAAGGATCTGACGTTGTAGTTAAGAACTGTTATACTTTTAGTAGTGTTTAGGACAGTGTGGGCTTGTGATGCTGTGTAGTAGAGGGAGTTATTTTCCAGTAAATTTTGAATGGGTGTTTGATTAAATAGGTTTAGATCAGATCTTGATTAATGAAGTAGGGGTTTCCTCTATCTCCTCTTCCGAGCCTGAAGAGAGTACATCCATCTTAGTCTTGTGCTTCTCCTTCTCAAGTTCCTGCAGCTCCTCAGTGCTCAGCTCTTCCCTGTGTCCCTCCACTAACTCCTCCACATCACCATACGGGCATACTGACGCTAGTGGGCAGTCGTGGCTTTGTCTCAAGAGAGAGGTAAACAAGGGTAGCGCATAGTGTTGTGACTCATTTTGACCCATACAAGTTCTAGCACGCAAGTCGTATTCCAAACAAAGGTCGTATACCAAGCAAAAATTTTCGCATCCAAATAGGACGTATACCAAGATGGACTTATTCCAAAGCGGACGTATAAAGAGGTACCACTGTACAGTGGACCCCCAAGTTTTGGCCATAATTCATTCCAGAAGGCTGTTCAAGTGCCATTACTGAACGAATTTGTTCCCATAAGGAATAATGTAAAGTAGGTCAGTCCGTTTCAGACCCACAAAAATACACTTACAATATTACACTTACATAATTGTTCGAGTTTTGAGGTGGTCGAAACTCGAGGGTCCACTGTATACATGTATACAGTGATCCCTCGTGTCTCGGTGATTCCGTATATCGGTGATTTCGTGTTTCGAGCACTTTTTTCGATCAATGTTTTCCTCGTGTATTGGTCCGTACCAGACCTGTCCGCCTGCCTGCGCTTGCATGCCTTGCCGCGCAGGATGCCAGTCTAGCGTTGTTCACCATTGAGAGAACATTACCCAGGGCGCTCTTTCAAACATTCACAATAAATTTGTTGTGTTTATTGGTGGTTTAGTGATTGTCACTGTGAAATAAGTCACCATGGGTCCAAAGAAGCTTCCTAGTGGCACCCTTGTGGTAAAGAAAGTGAGGAACACCATAGAACTAAAGAAGGAGATTGTAGAAAAATATGAAAGTGGCCTACGTGTGAGTGAGCTTGCCAGGATGTACAGAAAAACATATCTACTATCACCTCTATCCTAGCAAAGAGAAAAGAAATCAAGGAAGCTAATGTTGCAAAAGGTGTTGATATGTTAACGAAAAATTGATCAAAAACAGTGGATGAGATTGAGAAGTTGTTGGGGGTGTGGATCAATGAAAAACAGATAGCGGGTGATAGTATTTCCACGGCGATAATTTGTGAAAAGGCAAGGCAGTTGCACGTAGATCAGGTCAAGACAATATCTGCAACCAGTGCTGAGGCGAGTGATTTTAAAGCCAGCAAAGGCTGGTTTGAGAGGTTTAAGAAACGTAGTGGCATACACAGTGTTGTGAGTCATGGTTAGGCAGCCAGCTCAGACAAACGTGCAGCTGAAAGATTTGTGCAGGAATTCAAGGGGTTCGTAGACACTGAAAAATTTGAACCCCAAGAAGTGTTTAATTGTGATGAAACAGGCCTGTTTTGGAAGAAAATGCCAAACAGGACCTTCATTACTCATAAGGAAAAGGCACTGCCAGGACACAAGCCTATGAAAGACAGGCTAACTCTCATGTTGTGTGCTAATGCCAGTGGTGATTTTAAAGTGAAGCCTTTACTGGTGTATCACTCAGAAAATCCCAGAGCCTTCAAGAAACACAATGTTAACAAGAATAATTTGTGTGTGTATTGGAAGGCTAACACCAAGGCATGGGTCACTAAGGACATTTTCGTGGAATGGTTCACTGAAGTGTTTGGCCCTAGTGTGAAGAAATACCTCCTGGAAAAGAAATTGCCACTCAAGTGCCTCCTGCTACTGGACAATGCTCCTGCTCATCCTCACAACTTGGGAGACTATTTGTCTGATGAGTTCAGTTTCATCACAGTGAAGTCCTTGCCTCCTAACACCACTCCTCTCATCCAGCCCATGGACCAGCAGGTCATTTGTAACTTCAAAAAACTGTACACCAAAGCAGTGTTTGAAAAGTGCTTTCAAGTGACCTCGGACACTGAGTTGACCCTAAGAGAGTTCTGGAAAGATCACTTCAATATCGTCCATTGCATAGGCCTTATAGGTAAGGCTTGGGAGGGAGTGACTTCCAGGACTTTGAACTCTGCTTGGAGATCACTGTGGCCGGGTTGTGTCCAACAGAGGGATTTTGAAGGATTTGAGGCTGACCCTGTGCCTGTTGTGGACTCTATTGTGGAATTGGGCAAGTCCCTGGGGTTGGAGGTGAGTGGTGAGGATGTGGAAGAGTTGGTGGAGGACCACAGGGTAGACCTAACCACTGAAGAGCTGAAAGAGCTTCATCAGGAACAGCATCAGATGACATTTAAGGAAATTGATTCAGAGGAGGAGGATGGACAGGGTGAGGTGCCTTCTTCACGGATTAAGGAAATTTGTTCCAAATGGAACGATGTTTAAAAGTTTTGTTGAACAATTTCACCCTGAGCAAGCTGAAATAAGCCATCTCTGCAACCAGTTTCAGTGACAGAGCCATGTTGCACGTCAGGAAAATGTTAAAGAGGCGCCAGAAACAGAGCACTCTTGACAGTTATTTTTCGAGGCAGGGGTCCAGTGACTCTTAAGCTGGTCCTAGTGGCATTAAAAGAAAAAGAAGGGAAGTAACCCCAGATAAGGACTTGTTACCTGAAGTCCTTATGGAGGAGGATTTCCCTTCCAAACACTAACCCCTCCCCCTGTCCTCCTCCCTATCTTCCAGATGCCAGCAACTCTCTTCAATAAAGGTAAGTAAATGTTATTTTAAATGTTTAACCCTTTGGGGGTGTAAGGGGTTGGGAGCAGTAGGAGGATTGAATACTGTTTGTTTGGTTCAGTCATTTATAATTGTTTTGTTATTGTTGTTGTTTGTTATGGAGCGGCCCTGGAGAGTACATTGTTAGTGTTACTCTGGGTTTTATTAACCTACAACCACTACAGTGGCGACGAGGATGGGATCATCAGAGCCAAGGATAGTGGCCACTGTGGCCTGAAGTAGTGGGGATATTGCCAGCCGAGGACATAGCAGCAGAATGGTGATACAGCAGCAACAAGTGGCAGCATGGCAGCAGCACAAGGAAGGTTGGAACCTTTCGACCCTAAGATTTCTTTGGAGCTTTGGCTAAGCTTGTTGGAAGCCAATTTCGCTCACTTAGGAATTAAAGAGCAAGATAACAAGAGGAATTTCTTGCTAGTGTCCCTGGGATCAGAAACTTACAGTGTTTTAGGTAATGTGTGTGCACCAGATTTACCACACACGAAGCGTTACGACGACTTAGTCGTGGCACTGAAAAGTTATTATGCAGTGAAACCAGCCTACCACCGCAGTTTGTTGGCTTTTCAGCAGAGGAAGAAACGACAGGGTGAGTCCTTGCATGAATTATATACAGATTTAAAAGCGTTGGCTGTGAACTGTACCTTTGGTGGACAATTTGACCCCAGAGTGAGGGACCAGTTGTTTATGTGGTGGTGGATGAAGTGTATTTTCCTCACCTAGTTGCAGAAAATTTGGATTTGCAAAGTGTGCAGTCTGCAAAACTATTTGACAAACTTTTGAAGTTGGAACAGGCATTTGTTACAGATCAGAACTCTGCTCCTGCGGTACAAGTGATTAATGCTGTGAAATGTAAACATTGAAAGGCCACTTGAGAAGAGTGTGTAGTGAGAAATTTTCAAAAGTGTCTCCTAAGGCTGTATCAAAATCGAGTATTGAAAAAAACAGGACAGCAAGGACACAGCAGTCACCGAGATATCCTAGAACAAAGTCAATTAAGGTGCTGGATGGCGGTGATAGTTCGGCAGATGAGGAAGTGATGAGCTTATATGCCTTAGAGGATAGTGTGTTTTCCATGAAGGCAGAGAAATATGGGTTTATCATTAACAATAAACAGGTACCCTTTGAGATTGACAGTGGGGCGTCCATCTCGACTTTATCCAAAGACTGGGTAGAGGCAGTAAAGGGGCTCATTGAACCATGTTCTAGGAGGGTAACTGCATATGATAATGGGAAAATAAACCTTCTGGGACAGGTGGTTTTGCTGGTAAGATATAATAAATTAGAGGTGTCACAAGTGTTTTATGTAGTGAAATCCAATAATAGTAACTTGTGTGGGAAAGACCTCATGAAAAAGGTAGGGATTTACCTTGCTGGATTGGATGAATCTACCAAAATTAACAAACTAGACAGTGCTGAAGAAATGCCAGAATTCAGCGTTGGGCTCTGTTATTAGCTCAGTATGATTATGAGTTGTCATTCAAGGCTGGCAAGGAAAATGTTATTGCAGATGCATTTAGTAGATTACCTATTGAAGATCACAGCTTAGAGTCAGGTACACCTTCAGAATACAGTAGACCCTCATTTAGCACGACTTTATGTTGCGCGTTTTGGGTATTACGCGATTGAAGAATTGCGGCACATTTTTATCTAACACGACGTAAACCTTATATTACGCGATTCGCTGGAGGGAAAAATTTTGAGGTGCGGTCGCCTCGGTAGGTAAGTCTTGACTGACTTACTGAATGTTGACTGACTTACTGAATGACTTGACTGACTTACTGAATGACTTGACTGACTTACTGAATGACTTGACTGACTTACTGAATGACTTGACTGACTTACTGAATGACTTGACTGACTTACTGAATGACTTGACTGACTTACTGAATGACTTGACTGACTTACTGAATGACTTGACTGACTGACTGAATGACTTGACTGACTGACTTAATGAATGACTTGACTGACTGACTTAATGAATGACTTGACTGACTGACTTAATGAATGACTTGACTGACTGACTTAATGAATGACTTGACTGACTGACTTAATGAATGACTTGACTGACTGACTTACTGAATGATACTGAATGACTTAACTGACTTACTGAATGGACTGACTTACTGAATGACTTTATTAAAGTTAGAGACACTCAGTACAACCATCGACTTCAGATCCAGAATCTCTACTATTCACCTCAGCCCAGTAGGGCCACAGCATAACTCTCCACTCTCTTCACAATCATCCACAAAAATCAGCAACCACAATTTAAGGTAAATACTATTATTTCTGTTACATTTGTAGTCTTAAGCAGTAAAAACAACATAATACATCACGATAATGAACAACAATTACATATTCTCTTTTATATTTGTAAGATCTGTTGGTCGAAAAAAAACTTGTTTGGCTTTTTGGGGACTCTCAGGACTTTAACCCTATTTTTCCCATACGTTCTTTTAATTATCTAACACGATTTTACCTAACACGATGTTTTCAGGACCGTAACTACCGTGCTAAATGAGGGTCTACTGTATATAAGATTAGTCGAGTCCATCGATTTCCAACATTTATCATTTGACAAAATCAAAGAGGAAACTGGGATAGATGCTGTATTATCCCAAGTAGTAAATAATGTTAAATATGGTTGGGGTAAAAATAATGTATTTTTATCTGACTATAATTCAGTCAAATCAGATCTGACTGTTCATGATGATGTATTATTGTATAGGAACAGAGTGGTAGTGCCAGTAAAGTTGAGATGTAAGGTATTGGAGCATCTGCATATAGGTCATAATGGTATCAATGCTATGAAAGCAGAAGCTAGGCAGTGGGTCTGGTGGCCAAAGATGGACCAAGATATTGCAGAAGTGACAAAGAGTTGTCCCATTTGTTTTCAGAATTTTAAGCCACTTTCATCTCCTGTCCTATCTTGGCCCAGCACTGAGAAACCATGGTCTAGAGTGCATATAGACTATGCAGGTCCAGTTGAGGGCAAATATTTTTGGTAATTGTGGATTCTTTTTCAAAATTCTTAGATGTGCAAGTCACTAGTTCTATGACATCCACAGTGACTACTGAGTTACTGAGGAAATCCTTTGTAATTTTGGGTTACCAGACATAGTTGTGTTAGATAATGCTGCTTACTTTGTATCCCAAGAACTGGAAGCTTTTTTTAGTAAGAATAGTATTGAACATATTACTCCAGCCCCATACCATCCATCATCAAATGGTCTGGCAGAGAGAGCAGTACGGACATTGAAGGAAGGGTTACACAAGTTTACAAAAGGATCTCTCAATACCAGATTATGTAGGTTCTTATATAACCATAGGAAAACTGTTCATTCCTCCACTAATATATCACCAGCAGAAATGATGTTTCATAGGACTTTCAAAGTCCCTGTATCGGCTGAAAATGTCATGTTAAAGAGGACAATTCAGTGTCTAACATGCCTGCTGGTGACTTTCAAGGAGTGGTGAAGCATTTTAAGGTTGATGATGCTGTGTATGCAAGGAATTTTGGGAAAGGTGACCCTTGGGTAGAAGGAAAAATTGTGGAGGTATTAGGGGTTAGGAATTACAAAGTGTTAATTAGAGGGTTTGGTAACATGATATGGAAAAGGCATATAGATCAGCTCATGCCAAGGTTTAGGAGTGGAGAGCAACCACTGATTCCAACAGTACCAGAAGCAGTAAGGAGTGGTTTAGAGGAACTGGCCACAACAGATAATAATGGTAATAAACTTAAAGAGCAGGTTAGCATACAGGAAGAACCTCCTGGGAGGTTTGCTAAGGGAACCAGCCGGGTGAGAGAAGAGGAGGCACCTCAGGACAGCGCAAACCCTCCAATTCTCCAGCGTTCCAGCAGAGTTGTCAAACCTCCAGATAGGTTGGATTTATAAGTTGGATGATATAATGTAATTTAGGAAAGGAGGAATGTAAGGGGTTGGGAGCAGTAGGAGGATTGAATACTGTTTGTTTGGTTCAGTCATTTATAATTGTTTTGTTATTGTTGTTGTTTGTTATGGAGCAGCCCTGGAGAGTACATTGTTAGTGTTACTCTGGGTTTTATTAACCTACAACCACTACAGGGGGTCCAAGGGGTCTCTCTGAAACTCGTTCTCAGGGTCCACGAATTTTTAAAAAAAAAATTATTTTTTCTTATGAAATGATAGAGAATCATTTTCCGATCATAACGCCACAAAAATTATGAAATTTGATCGAAAACTAACGGAATTATGCTTTCGCGAAGTTAGCGGTATCCATGACATTTACGCATCGGCGATTTCGCCCACTTTGAGCCCTATTTTCTGCAAATTCCAATGTTTCAGTGTACTAAAATTATAGCTATTTTGCTAGAACTCCATTTCTTCTATCGATTGAGTACAAGAAACTGCCTATTTACCAATTTCAACTACCCAAAATAGTGGTCAGAAAATGGCAATTTGGCCAAATTTCAAACGATGCCAATTTCAAAATAGGGTCCGTAATAAACAAGGCAGACATTCCTGGCACTAAAATAACATCTTCTCTGTTCATTAGTCACGTCTCTAGGCCCCTTTTACATTACTTTTGCTTTCCATTTTGAATTTTTATTCTCACAAAAAATAGAAGATTTACTGTTATGTATACAACTGCATCATTGTAAAAGTGGTATAAATAATATCAGCGCACTTGTGCAAGAATATTAGACTCTCCAGTTGATGTCTATTGGATGCATGGTGTTATTTGTTTACTCTTGAACATCGGCCAAAATCGAACATTTTCGCTACTTTGCGCTCAGTTTCAAGGTATACTTGTCATTGTGAAACCAGTCAATATTATCTCTATTTCTGTAATATATCATCTATTCTATAAAATGAGACTAAGAAAACGAGAATACAAGCATAAATGCCATACGAAAATAGACTGCAAAGTAGCTGTTTTAAACCAAAAACATGGTCAGAGTTTTGTTTTCCTCATTATGCACTGTGTGGTGCAGGAATTTTTTATATTGCGCACACTGACCGCACAGACCCATTCTATCACATCTAGGTGTAACAGCCTGTTTCTGCTTGTTTGAGGGCGCTAGAATTTAGGCGTACTAGTACGTCAATAACTCAGGACATAAGCCGTACTAGTACGACCAAAACCCCGAAAGGGTTAATTATAAATTTATTACTTTATATATGTATTTATAATTGTTTTGTTTATGTAAAACTATAGTTAATCTTCACAAAATTAATTTTTTGTGAATATTTTTGGGTGTCTGGAACGGATTAATTGTATTTACATTATTTCTTATGGGAAATAAGATTTCGAGTTTCAAGTAATTCGTGTTAAGGTCTAGCTCCTGGAACGGATTATGACCGAAACACGAGGGACCACTGTATATCTCTACAGTTGACAGTCGATTAAGATAATAGCTAAGTTATTGATAATGGTGCATAATAAAAAAAATTGTCTAAAATGAACTGAAAAATATATGGGAAAAATAGGGTTATGTATGTCAGATCACCTTCCCTCCTAAAAACAGCAAACAATTTTTTTTAGGTCTTGTGGGGAATTGTGAGACTACCTGTCTGGGCTTCACCGCCACTTACAACCAGATAATCTCAACGGGAGGTGACCGACTAATATTTACCACAGTCACTCCCGCGAGGTGGGTGAGTAAACTTAAGTCGTCCCTGGTCGCAACGAACGACTTCCTTCGATATTTCACACCCTAGACCCACGTCCGCTCTAGACCAGTTATATAAATTGAAATGGGTGACACCAATAGTTACGGTGTTATTAATTTTTAGTGGACTGTATTTTGGTATTGGACTGATTAGAAAGAAAGAGAAGAGAGTACACAATTATTAAACCATCACTCACCCTTTATCAGTGATAGTCGCTGGAGATCATTACCATTCCCACCGCAGACTTAAATTATCAGAACATACCTACTGGCCAGACGGATGCTAAGATAAGAAAGATACTTACGGTGGGGAGGAGGCAACATTCTTGTCGCTATTCTTCTGATGGATCTCGTGGTCCTGCTCGGAAGAGATTATTCTTCCGGCAAGACGATGATGTTGTTGGGGTCGTCTCGATATAGAAGTATGGTCTTCTTGACACCTCTACAATTCTCGAGACAGAATCGTGAGGTCAACATGCGGTCATTAGGAGAATGTTGCCGAGTATCACTGCACACATTCTCTATCGTGATATTAACATCACCCAATTCTCTTTAGTTCACACGACGATTTAATGTTTCACTGGTTTACACTCATGATCAGTCGTTATGTTGAGGTTCGAAACCAATGAATCGAGATGAAAATGATATCCCGTTACATTTCCATCATGGCGGCATCGCGTGGCATTCCTCACCCGACGGCACCCGATGTATTTCCTTCCCCTCCAATTCCTTATAAAGATGATTCACCAATACTTATTCCCATCACTTCAACCCACGACAGCCACCCAGAATCAGGGTTTGCGACAGTGTCCAGTCAGATAGTCAGGTCACCTACGCCATGGTTACCACGGCTAGGCCTCCCATACAAAGACTACCCATGCCTATGTCACGTCACTCGCTGTTTTAACAAATTACCACCCCATTACGGTGGTTCCCGGACTTAATGTCCCACATTATACTCGGAGCGCAGTTACAACACTTCCTATTATGAAGTGAAGCTAACAATCATATTTGGCCAACGAATCCACCAAATACCAGGCCCCATACCGGTCTGGATACCCTACGCTATGGGTATATACACATGACTGCCGCTCTCCACTTGAATCAGTGTCTTCCCCGCTCCCCTCTGCCCAGGCCAGTGTACCCGATAGATGGTTCTTATTTTTATACTCGGATAAATGTTTAAACTAACAACAACACATTAATGGTATTTATTCACATTGGAAAGTTTATCAAAAAAAAAAAAAAAAAAAAAAAAAAAAAGATATTAATGTTGGATGTAGTGATGTGTTATGTTTAATACAATGCTTGTGGCTACAAAGGCCATACAATTAGGCATCATTTAGTTATAGGAAGGAAAAACATTGCTTACATAATTTTGGGGACCAAGATGCAGGTGAGGATTCAAGAGAAGAGCCCTTATTAATAAAAGAATTCTCCGCAATATGCAGGGCTTCTGTCGAGCACGCTGTGCACCTCTTACAAGCCCTCCAACAACAGGACTCACCAAAGCACTTATTCCAGGAGATGTTGATACATCTTCACACATTATCTGAAGAAGTGACAAAACAAGTTATAACAAAAATTATATTTCCCACACAAAACAGTCTATATATTTCATTGCCCTCAGTGGTAACTGAAAGGTAAGGCAGCAGTCATAAATGCTATTTTTAAAAATGAAAACCCTCATTTAAACAATGAAACTATTTTTACTACTACTATGGTACAACACTAATTTTCTGGCAACAGACAGTCAAGCACCTCTATTAGTCTGGACAAAATTACAAGATGGCACTAAATAAAAAACTTACTTAAGTAGGGCTTGAGAAAAGCATGTGTTTAACTAAGTTACCATTCACTGCTTCCATAGAAAATGACCAGGATACTCATTCCACAGAAAATGGGCATGGTTAAAACAATGTCGGGGACTATTATAATTTCACCACAGATTTTTAAGAAAAAATAAGATTTTGTTCGAATTTTTAACCCAGGAAAACCCAAGAAAGGCAGTGCGTCATCGAGGGACTGTCTTATTTCCATTGGGGTCCTCAATCTTGTCCCCTGGGATGCGACCTACACCAGTTGACTAATACCCAGGTACCTACTTGCTTGCTAGGTGAATGGGACAAAAGGTGTAAGGAAACATGCCCAATGTTTCCACCCAGCCAGGGATCGAATCATGGACACTCAACGCATGAAGCAAGAGCGTTGCCTACCAGGCCACTTATTCTTATTCCTCTTCTTAGCACCTCTATTATTACTAGTATTCCATATTGTGCCATGGCTAATATTCAGAGACAAGATAGGGTGATGGAAAGGTCTTAAATGGAGTGATGGTGGAGAAAGTGTGGTATTTGTATTACATCCATCTTCTGCACCACTTAAACAGTGGAGTTGCCCAATGTATAGTGATGGGTCTCCTGCATGACTGCCGTGGCACTCCTTAACGGAAATGCATGCCATCAGTAGAAATGAATTCTGATCTGGCACGCTTCTATTGGAAATGAAAACTTAAATTTAAATTGCAGAATACTGAAAATACGAGCTATGATAGCACAACTTAAGGTTTCCTACTGCAATTAGAATGTTTGGCTTATTATAAGTTATTCAAACTTTTTAAGTCACCATCCTTATATATTGAAGTTACTCTGTTTATTCTATAATATAAAATATTGTGATAAAATTTTTGGAAAACTGATAAAGATAAAGATCTAGGGGTGATTATAAACAAGGGATTATCACCAGGTAATCACATTCCTTCAGCTGTAAGAGAACCTTACTGGGAATATAATGATGGCATAGCTCAAATTATTCTTCAAGCATATGAATAAAGAAATATTTAAAAAATATTCCAATGCATATTTTACTTGTGATTTACCTGTGATCTGTTTCAGGAGTTTTCCTACTCCTGCAGCCCACCCTGGGGCCTGTCTTCCCTGTTGAATGCCAAGGTACTGTTGTTGGCAGCCTGTTGGCCCACATATTCACCACAGCCTGGTTAATCTAGCATAACACAGATACAGATCTAGGTACAGGAGATAGAGACCTAAATGTGTATTTTAATGTGGCCACATTATTGGGTCTTCATCATATGAAATATTAAGAAAACCTTACCAAAAAAACACAAAAATTCCAGAAATGTAAGAAAACAGATTTATTGGTAAGAAACATAAGGTATGAAGACATACTGTACTTAAGGTTCAGGAAATGCCCTCATTAGAAGGCACAAGAAAGGAAAGAGAAATGAAAACCAACTACAGTGGTACCTCGAGTTACGATATTTTTTCGTTCGAGAATGCTGTTCAAGTGCCATTACCAAACGAATTTATCCCCATAAGGAATAATGTAAAATAGACTAGTCCTTTTACACCTCCAAAAATATACCTACAAAAGCATTTAAGAAAATAAACTTACATAAAAGGGCGATTTTGGGGACCATCGTAACTCGAGGTACCACTGTATAAGTTCATAAAAGAAAACACAAGTGACAGTGTTACATTAGCTTCCAGGCTACTGCCATAAAGCAAATCACCTTTTTTTTTCACTTTTAAATGCATATAAATGCCTCATAACATGTTTACTCTATCATATATTAAGTTAGCAATAGAACTAGGCAAAAAAAAAAAAAAAAAAAAAAGTAAAATGCACATAAAGTATACTCATTATTACCTTAAAATATTTGTAGTCTTAATGTAGGGTGAGGTGAGTAGCATTTATTGCAGGAAGTAGGGTGTGGTAGCCCGCCCGGCTACCACACCTCACAATTATGGTTATTTGTTTTTCTATATGGATTAATGAAAAATGTCTATAATAATGTACTATAAGACATTTAGAGCACCCTAGAGCAATTATTATTATTATGCTTATTGCCAACGAAATAACTTGTTCACTGAGTTTAAAGATGGATTAATGAAAATGTCTATAATAACGTAATGTATGACATTTAAAGTGCCCTAAAGTGATTAATTATTATTACTATTACAGCCTCTCCTCACTTAGCGTACTCATTTACTGATGAGTCGGACTTACAATGGGCTCTCTGACCAGTATGCATACCTAAATAATGTATATTAGAGCTCATTTCCTCTATTCTGTTTATTACAATATACAGTACACTACTGTATAAACATTTAAAAATATACCAGAAATGTTATAAATGGTGCAAAGGTGACATTAAAACAATATCAAAGATGGTTGACACAAACCCACTACCATTATAGTATGCTCCTCAACGACGAATTCGTTTACCGACGTGGTCTCAGGAACGGAACTCCATCGTTAAGTGAGGAGAGGCTGTATTATTATTATTATTATTATTATTATTATTATTATTATTATTATTATTATTATTATGGCATCTTCATCACTAGTGAGGCACTCTTAGTGATTTTAATGTGTACCTGCATGCCAGCAGAGTGCGTAAGTTTATTTAAGTACAGGTACACACAAGTAAAATTATCAGAGTACGTATTCTACGTATATAAAATACGTACACAATAACTTTAAAACACTTAAAATTTTGGAAAGTTTCCAGACATAATTGAGAGACAAGGAGCTCATGAAAGATGCTGTAACAGCAAATCAGGGAGCATGGATACTGTAATAGCGAATCAGGGAGCCATATAAAACAATTTTTGGGTCATAATTTGAAATGTCCGTATTAGCGAATCTCTGTAAAGCATGACCCTACTGTCTTGGAAATTAAGTGAAAAAGAGTAGACTTCAATCATAACCCCTTCTGTAACTACAAAATGGTAATAACAAATGAGCGCTAACTCTACCATAGCAGTACAGTGGAACCCCGGTTAACGAAAACCCTGGAAATCGTGCAATTATGTATGTATAATATTGTAAGTGCTTGTGAAAGTGTATTTTTGGGGGTCTGAAATAGACTAACCTAAATGACATTTTTTCTTAAGGAAGTAAATTTGTTTGGTAATGGCACTTGAGCAGGCTTCTGCAATGAATTTTTTTCGTTAACCGGGGTTCCACTGTATACAACAATGAGATAATCACCTTAAAGAGATCATTTGATGGGCCAGTAATGACTGTGAAAAGCATCTGGTAATATTGAAGGTGTTCAGGTGACAGTGGTAGAAGCGCTGGCAAATACTCTCCTCCACCTTCCCCTTTTACCAGTGTGTGACCACTGATAAATGGCCATTCACCTGAAAAAATATAAACACACTAGTGTTCAAAACTTTTAGTATGGAAGGTACTTCAAAATGGTCTAAAATCCTGTCATATCCAGATGAAAAAAATAAATCTCTAGAACAATATCCGTCCTCCTCAATGATTTTGGCCTACTTTTTTAGAGAACACATTTGCTGTGCCAACATATGCACTCACTCTTTTACCATGAATCTTAATGTTGTGTAGGTTATGTCTGGCTTGAAAATTATGAAACCACCCCTTGTCTGCCTGAAATATTTTATTACCGGAACTCTTGATTCTCCTTGAGGTCTTCAAACAAATTTATTGTCTTGGCTAGAATCTTACTGATAAATGCTTAAGGGTACATAGCATCAAGTTTGATCATGCACCCAGATAGTGAAAATGTTTTCCATTTCAGCAAAGTCCATAACAAATGACAAAATTTTACTTCTTCTTTCTTTCAACACGTCGGCCGTTTCCCACCGAGGCAGGGTGGGCCAAAAGGAAAAATGAAAGTTTCTCCTTTTACATTTAGTAATATATACAGGAGAAGGGTTTACTAGCCCCTTGCTCCCAGCATTTTAGTCGCCTCTTACGACACGCATGGCTTACGGAGGAAGAATTCTATTCCACTTCCCCATGGAGATAAGAGGAAATAAGAACAAGAACTAGTAAAAAATTAGAAGAAAACCCAGAGGGGTGAGTATATATATGCTTGTACATGAATGTGTAGTGTGATCTAAGTGTAAGTAGAAGTAGCAAGATGTACCTGAAATCTTGCATGTTTATGAGACAGAAAAAAGACACCAGCACTCCTACCATCATGTAAAACAATTACAGGCTTTCGTTTTACACTCACTTGGCAGGACGGTAGTACCTCCCTGGACAGTTGCTGTCTACCAACCTACTACCTATTTTACTATACTGTACAAATATGTTCATGCAGAATAAGATTATTTCTGACCTCTAACACATGGACTACCAGGTTGATGAAAGATGTCTCCACTAAGGGCTGTACTTGCAAGATTGACTGTAGGATCATGAGCAATATGAACACCAACCTCTGGTATTGCCTGCCACTCAACTGGCTCACTACCTGTATACCTGTAAAATAAATTTAAATTAAAACACCAGTAGTACTAAACTTTAATTTAAATCACACAAACAGGTCATTACACAAGCTTATACAGTGGACCCTCAGTTAGCGATGGCGTCGGATACCGATAAAATCGGTTAGCGATACATATTTACGTCAAAATATTGACTCCGGTTATGATGATCTACTCGGTTTACGATATTCGTCCCGGACGCGTACGTGTTACCCAGCTGTGCGGGCACTCCAGGGAGCATCAGTGTGCTATTGTTTACAAGCGAGAGCAACCACCACCCACTCCACCCACACATTCATACCAGTATATTGTCATTATTCCACTGTTTTAAGTGCTTGCAACTGCTAAATAAGCTACCATGGGTCCAAAGAAAGCTCCTAAAGAGGCTCAAAAATACAGTAGAACTGAAGAAGGAGATAATAACAAAATATGAAAGTGGAGTGCGTATCACTGAGCTGGCCAGGCTGTATGGTAAAGCCTGTATGGTAAAGCTACACTCCCTGCATTCATGCAGGGAGTGTAGCATTCATGCAGGGAGTGTAGCATTCATGCAGGGAGTGTAGCATTCATGCAGGGAGTGTAGCAGGCATGCAGGGAGTGTAGCAGGCATGCAGAAAGTGTAGCATGCATGCAGGGAGTGTAGCATGCATGCAGGGAGTGTAGCAGGCATGCAGGGAGTGTAGCAGGCATGCAGGGAGTGTAGCAGGCATGCAGGGAGTGTAGCAGGCATGCAGGGAGTGTAGCAGGCATGCAGGGAGTGTAGCAGACATGCAGGGAGTGTAGCAGGCATGCAGGGAGTGTAGGAGGCATGCAGGGAGTGTAGGAGGCATGCAGGGAGTGTAGGAGGCATGCAGGGAGTGTAGCAGGCATGCAGGGAGTGTAGCATTCATGCAGGGAGTGTAGCAGGCATGCAGGGAGTGTACCAGGCATGCAGGGAGTGTAGCATGCATGCAGGGAGTGTAGCAGGCATGCAGGGAGTGTAGCAGGCATGAAGGGAGTGTAGCAGGCATGCAGGGAGTGTAGCAGGCATGCAGGGAGTGTAGCAGGCATGCAGGGAGTGTAGCATTCATGCAGGGAGTGTAGCATTCATGCAGGGAGTGTAGCATTCATGCAGGGAGTGTAGCATTCATGCAGGGAGTATAGCATTCATGCAGGGAGTGTAGCATTCATGCAGGGAGTGTAGCATTCATGCAGGGAGTGTAGCATTCATGCAGGGAGTGTAGGATGCAGGCATGCTCCCTGGACAGATTCTTTGTGAGAGAGGGGTCCAGTGACTCTCAAGCTAGTCCTAGTGGCATTAAAAGAAAAAGGCCAGTAACCCCAGAAAAGAACTTGCCACCTGCAGTGTTAATGGAAGGGGATTCCCCTTCCAAACACTAGCATACTACTCCATCCTTTCCCCTCCTCCCGTCTTCCATACATCAACAACTCTTCAATAAATGTAAGTGACATGTTATTGTACTATATTACATGTATTTCTTTATTGTTCATAAACTTGTGTGTAAATGCATGTCTTATGTTGTAAAAAAATATTTTATTTTACTACTTTTGGAAGTCTGGAATGGATTAATTTTATTTCCATTATTTCTTATGGGGAAAATAGAATCGGATAACGATATTTTCGGTTACAGATAAGCCCTCTCGGACAGATTAATATCGCTAACCAAGGGTCCACTGTATGTGTACAAGCACCAAAAAGAATTAAGTAAATATTCTGTACACACAATACAGTGGACCCCCGAGTAATGAGTATAATTCATTCCAGAAGCCTGCTCAAGTGCTATTACCGAACGAATTTACTCCCTTAAGGAATAATGTCAAGTAGGTTAGTCTATTTCAGACCCCCAAAAATACACTTACAAAAGCACTTACAATATTATACTTACATAATTGTACGATTTCCGGGGTGCTCGTTACTCGGGGGTCCACTGTACTATTTATTATTATTTTTTATTAACACATCGGCCGATTCCCACCAAGGCAGGGTGGCCCAAAAAAGAAAAACTTTCATTATCATTCACTCCATCACTGTCTTGCCAGAGGGGTGCTTTACACTACAGTTATAAAACTGCAACATTAACACCCCTCCTTCAGAGTGCAGACACTGTACTTCCCATCTCCAGGACTCAAGTCCGGCCTGCCGGTTTCCCTGAATCCCTTCATAAATGTTACTTTGCTCACACTCCAACAGCACGTCAAGTATTACAAAGTCATTCTGTTTCATTCCATTCTCTCTACATGTCCGAACCACCTCAACAACCCCTCCTCAGCCCTCTGGATAATAGTTTTGGTAATCCCGCACCTCCTCTTAATTTCCAAACTCCAAATTCTCTGCATTATATTCACACCACACATTGACCTCAGACATGACATCTCCACTGCCTCTAGCCTTCTCCTCGTTGCAACATTCATCACCCATGCTTCACACCCATATAAGAGTGTTGGTATAACTATACTCTCATACATTCCCTTCTTTACTTCCATGGACAAAGTTCTTTGTCTCCACACAATACAGTATAACTAAATATAAGAGTATACAATGAATTTGAAAATAACACAATGTAAAAAACAATTACTTTTGAAAGTAAGCATGTCTGACAGATTGCAAAAGACAATGCATACCCCATTACAGAAGTGACATCCATCCATTTCAAAGCACGATTTATATCATCTGGGGTGAGCCGACGACGTTTACAATGTTTCAGAAACTGGCCACACACCTAACAGATTAATAGTACAATTAGAGAAAAGTTTAGAAATGTACAATTTAAAACAGATGAGATAATAAACCCTTGACTAAATGAACTAATGAGGGTGAGGAGAGGTGCAGATGGCTGATAATGATGACTAATGTGGATAGAGATGATATTATTTTGCCCTAATTGTAATAACAAATAATTCAGTAACTAAACATAGTTTATCTTTTGCTTTCAAATTAACTGACACAGTGGAGTTTGTCTCAGTTCTGAAATCCATTAAACTGAGATCCATTAAATCAGGGGTTCACTGTATTTAGCATTTTTTCTAGAAAAAACTTTAGTGACATTAATATATATAGGACAGTATTTTTACACAAAATAGCAGCCATAAAATGAGAAAAAGTTTAATCCTCCAAAGAAAATTATGTAACAGTAAAAACATATTGTGTTTCAATCGAAGATAGAGTACAGCTGTATATATAGTACTCAGACACATGAATGAATGCCATGTATACTTTCTTATCTCCCTTTTCATTTCCAAGCACTGTGCTATTCTACAGTGGAACCTCTGCTCACGAACGCTTCCGAATACAAACAAATCAGTTCACAACCAAAAAATTCACGAAATTTTTGCATCTGGTCACAAACATATAATCGGGTGCCAAACAAACACAGCCGTGCCAATTTTCACATTCTGCGCCATTTTTTTTGCACGCATCAATTTTCTCCACTTCCTGTTGTTTGTGTACACCTCGCCTTGTAGTCAGTCTCGGTCAGACTTGCGTTCATTAGCTGTGTTGTACATATTTCATGTGTTTTTGAATTCATTTTGCAATTAACCATGGCCTCTAAGGAAGTGAAGAGTGGTAATGTGGGTAAAAAGAAAGGTTTGAAAAAAATTGAAATAGAAGTGAAGAAGGAAATTACTGAAAATTATGAGCGTGGTGCGCATGTCACCTATCTTGCTGCGGAGATCAAGAAGCCGAAGTCTACGATCTCGACTATTAAAGCAGCTAATGTTGCTAAGTGAATTACGATGTTAACCAAGCAGAGGTCTCAAGTGCTGGAAGAGGTTTAGAAATGAGAAGCAACTTGTAGGTGATAGCATAAGTGAGGCGATCACATGCGAGAAAGCCAGGAAGATACACAGTGATTTGCAGCAGAATTACCCTTCTATGAGTACAGAAAGTGATGAATTTAAAGCCAGTAGAGGATGGTTTGAAAAGTTTTGTAAGAGAAGTCGCATTCATAGTGTGGTAAGGCATGGAGAGGCTGCTAGTTCTGATGATACTGCTGTGGAAAAGTTCACAAAAGATTTCGCTGAATTCGTGAAGGCCGAAGGATATGTCCCGCAACAAGTGTTGTGGGTCTAGAACTGACTGGTGCAATGTTAGTTTTCTCTGTTGTTCAAGGTTTTCTCAGTGTTATTCAAGGTTTTAACATTTAGTTTATTATTACTCTGTGCATTCTATGGTATAATTAACTATTTTTATGCTTAAAAATCTTAAAAAACAATATTTACATACAGTTCATAGGGGTCTGGAACGAATTAATCGTATTTACATACAATCCAATTTGAAAATTAGGTTCGGGTTACGACCAAATTGGGTTGCGACCAGAGTTTTGGAATGAATTATGGTTGTGACTAGAGGTTCCACTGTATTACAGTATCAATAAACAAATACTGTAAAATAAGTAGTAATTTTTTTGAGTCTAATAACATTAAAATTGAGAACCACTACATCTATTATCCAGCATGCCTGAACCGACACAACTACCAGGTTTATGCTTTTTTTCAGTTTTTACAAATTTTGTGTATAGATGACTAGAATGCTACTAGCCTAGTGTTGAGTAACATGACTTAACATATTCCATGTATCAACTAAAAGTTGCAAAGAAGTTATGAAGCATGATTTTCTTATGCTTAATGGACAGGGGATCTAACCTTCACCACTCCTTGCCATGAATGACCCACACACGTTTAGAACTTCAAATAATAATATTTCACATTAACATGTACATATATTTCAAATTATGGAATAAATTACGATATTTGTTTAATGTAACTCACATTCAGTGTTTGTCGTAATCTGTATGTGACATCAGCAGCAATAGCCCGAGCCAAGTCTTGAGATATATCCGCTATGCCTGCTGCTTCACCCCATGTTATGACACTTTCCACCGCCACTTGTGCACACCGTTTCTCTTCGCCCTGTTATAATAATGAAAAGGTGTCAGGTATTAACATAGCATACAACTCTGAGAAAATATTAAAAATTGGTTATAACTACAGTGATTTAATGTTTGTATGAATGATATTGTTTTATATTTATTTTGACTTTGTGCTGTTTCTTAAACTGAGATAAGATTTAAAATAATATGATCCCTCGTGCTATTTTTGTGGTATTTTTTGGACCCATTACATACCTTAATCATATATCTACTAAACACAGGATAGGTCTTGGTGCATAATAAAATTAATCAAACTTATACGTACAGTGGTACCTCGAGTTACGATGGTCCCCAAAATCGCCCTTTTATGTAAGTTTATTTTTTTAAATGCTTTTGTAAGTATATTTTTGGGGGTGTAAAAGGACTAGTCTATTTTACATTATTCCTTATGGGGATAAATTCGTTTGGTAATGGCACTTGAACAGCATTCTCGAACGAAAAAATATCGTAACTCGAGGTACCACTGTACTCCCAATTCCTCTTCACCCAGCAGTATGTAGGTACCTGGGTGTTAGTGACAAATAAGACAAGACGGTCCCCGATGACACCTGGAGTTTACCTGGAGAGGGTTTCGGGGGTCAACGCCCCTGCAGCTCGGTCTGAGACCAAGCCTCGTGGTGGATCAGGGTCTGATCAACCAGGCTGTTACTGTTGGCTGCACACAAACTGACGTACGAACCCCAGCCCGTCTGGTCAGGTACTGACTTTAGGTGCCTGTCCAGTGCCTTCTTGAAGACAGCTAGGGGTTTATTGGTAATCCCCCTTATGTATGCTGGGAGGCAGTTGAACAGTCTTGGGCCCTGGATACTTATTGTGCTGTCTCTCAGTGTACTCGTGGCGCCCCCGCTTTTCATTGGGGGAATGTTGCATCTCCTGCTGAGTCGTTTGCTTTCATAGGGAGTGATTTTCGTGTGCACGTTTGATACTAATCCCTCTAGGATTTTCCAAGTGTATATTATCATGTATCTATCTCGCCTGCATTCCAGGGAATACAAATCAAGGCCCTTCAACCGTTCCCAGTAATTTAGGTGCCTTATCGTACTTATGTGTGCCGTGAAAGTTCTTTGTACACTCTCCAGGTCAGCAATTTCGCCTGCCTTGAAGGGGGCAGTAAGTGTACAGCAGTATTCCAGCCTAGAGAGAACAAGCAATTTGAAGAGAATCATCATGGGCTTGGCATCCCTAGTTTTGAAGGTTCTCATTATCCATCCTATCATTTGTACAAGAATGGTATATACAATACTGACAAGATGAAATTAAGGCACATGTGCAACATCTGGGTATCTTTATTGTAGATGTTTCGCCTTCCAGTGGCTTTATCAATACAAATTCTAGGACATAATTTGAAGACAGTAGAACTATATACAGAAGATGAGGTAATCAGTCCCTCAGCCTTGGAGTTGGTGTGAAGAGCACCATAGTCATGGAGGTTCTGGAGCAGAGGCAAGGAGGCTGGCGCTAATATACTAACGTCAGGTGGAAAGGGGACATGTAGCAGACGAGGGCATAGTCACTGGTAGGCGAGATTCCCCAGTGGGAAATCCCGCCTACCAACTCAAGGGCTGAAGGACTGATTACCTCGTATTCTGTATATACGTAGTTCTATTGTCTTCAAATTAAGTCCTAGAATTTGTATTGATAAAGCCACTGGAAGGCGAAACGTCTACAATAAAGATACCCAGATGTTGCAAGAGTCTTAATTTCATCCTATCATTTTCCTAGCAGATGCGGTAGATACATTGTTGTGGTCTTTGAAGGCGAGATCCTCTGACATTATCACTCCCAGGTCCTTCACATTACTTTTTTTGCTCTATTGTATGGTTAGAATTTGTTGTATACCCTGATACAGTTTTAATTTCCTCAAGTTTTCCATATCTGAGTAGTTGAAATTTCTCTTCATTGAACTTCATATTGTTTTGAGTGGCCCATTTGAAGATTTGGTTGATGTCTACTTGGAAAAATTAAAAATTAATTAAATAATTCATGTTAAGCGCTAAACCTATTTGGGTTATTCAGCGCAATACTTTGTGGAGGTTTGATCCTCCGTCTGCTGGGCGCGAGACAGACACGCTCTCTATTTGTACTCACCTGTCTACTTGGAGTCTTGCAGTGTCTTCGATGGAGGTCACTGGCATGGCAATCTAGGTGTCATCAGCAAAGGAAGACACGGAGCTATGGCTTACATCTCTGTCTATGTCAGATATGAGGATGACGAATAGAATGGGAGTGAGTATTGACTATTGGGTTATCCTAGGTGGATAACCCTCCAGGTTAAAAATCCAACCAAAATTTTATCTTATTTGAAGACTTCTTTCCCAATATAATTAATTCACGTATTGGCCTTCTTGGATTATCATGGATTTTATCTTCATGATTTAGAACAGCTGCATACCTATGATAATCTTGAAGTAAGTAAGTTTATTCAGGTATACACAAATACAGTTACATAGCAGCATATGTGTAGAGAACCTAGGATAACCCAAAAAAAAGTCAGACAGAACTGAACATCAAACACCATAGACATTTAAAACAGCATTTTGTGTACAATCTTAACATACACTTGTTGTACAGAACTTTAACATAACCTTACCTAGGTAATTTACACTATATATGATAACTGTATTTATGTGTACCTGTGCCTAAATAAGATTATCTACTTACCCGATTTTCATTGCCATCAACCATATTATAGTGTATTATTGTTGTTGTTGGGGAGAAGGGATGAGAGATCTCGAGGAGCTGTATAAACCCTAGAGCCTGAAGAGCCGTACAAACCCGAGAGCACCTGAGGAGCCGTACGAACCCGAGCACCTGACTGACTGACTGAATACTCTCAGGTAAGACCCATAAAGGGTGATAGGAGATTTTGATAGATGAAGAATAGTGGGTGAGAGGAGTTTTAATTAGGTGAAGGGAAAGAGCCAGGGCTAAACCCAGCTGCGTAGCGTTGGTTGGCATAATAGATGAGGTAGTTTGAGGAGTGGTGGTGATCTGCATGTTGAAGTTGCTCAGTGGGTGTACTGGACTTGGTTCGGGAGGCATGGGCATTTTGTGGGCGGTAGCCATAACGTCATCGCTGGTTTGTCTATTTGTACTGCTTCTCTTAAATGATTGAGGGGGATACATGGAATGTTGCTGGGTAAAAAGGACGTCTTTCAAGATCCACCCCTGCAAAGGGCAGGGTAGAAGTTAGGAGATAGAAAGTATAGTATTAGGTGTAGAGAGGAGGAGGAGCAGGATTATTGATAGATTGAAAAAGGTTATGATTGTTGTCTGGCTGTCTGATGACGTCGTCTAGAAAGGTTGTCCAAGTGTCTTGGTAGGTTTCAATTCGGTCTATTTGTCTGTCGCTGAGTTCTTTCCAGAACACGTTCAAAGCCGTAGTGCCGGTCCTGTTGTGGAGGGACTCGCTGGTGGCGAAGTCATCCCACTTCGTTCCCAGCACCCACCGCAATGCACGGTTCTGTATTCGTTGTAGTTTCAAGATGTTTGTTTTGGCAGCAAGAGATAAGGCAAGAGGTGTGTATGTGATGAGTGGTCTTATGAGAGCCTTGTACAGGTGGAGTTTGGTGTTTGGGTGTGAGTCTCTGAGTTTGAACAGTCTACCGAGGGCATTACTGGCCATAACTCTTTTAGTGTTTATGTGGGTGTGTATTCTCAGTCTGGAGTCCAAGGTAACTCCAAGGACTGTAGTGTTGCGTGTACGTGGAATGGGTGTTCGTGTAGTGGTAGTTCTGAGGTAGACAGGCATTGGTCGGCGGTTTCCTCTTTGAAAGAAATATGTAATCTTAGATTTGTTGGCATTGGTTTTAATAAGCCAGAGGATCTCCCATGCACTAATCCTGTCTACCTCACGTTGTGTTCTGAGTGACAGATATCTACATTGTTCATGTGCTATGAGCTGTGTAATGTCATCTGCATAAGCCAGTGTGAGTGTGGTGCAGTGTGCTGGGTCAGGAATGTCGTTTGTGTAAAGGATGTATAAGGTAGGAGAGAGCACGGATCCCTGGGGGACTCCAGCTTGAAGGGTAAAAGAGTCAGAGAGACAGTTTTGGAACTTAATTCGCATTGTACGGCCATCAAGGAAGTTGCATAGTAATTTTTTGACATTCTGGGGAAGGTCAAAAAGGTTACATAGCTTGTACTTGAGCCCTGAGGGCCAGACAGTGTCAAAAGCTTTTTCCACGTCTTTGGCAACCAGAGCTGTTGTACGTCCTTGTGCCTTATTAATTTGAATATAGTTTAAAATGATATTTAGGGCTGCTTGTGTAGATCGGTGTTGGCGGAAGCCGAATTGGCGGTCTGTCAGGAGGTGGTTTGTCTCAAGGTGAGTCCTTAGTCTTTTATTAATGAGTCTTTCAAACGTCTTACCTAGGGTTTCAAGGAGGCTAATCGGTCTGTAGTTCTTTGGGTCAGTTGAGTCCTTGTTTGGTTTGGGAATGAGAGTGGCAATAGCAGATTTGAAAAGTGGAGGAAAATAGCCAGATGCAAGGCATTGAGCACCTAAGGAGCCGAATGAACCGTAGAGCCTGAAGAGACGTACAAACCCGAGAGCACCAGACAGACAGACAGACAAAACTCTCAGGTAAGACCCACAAGTGGGTGAGTGGGGAAGTGTGGACAGACGAAGAATAGACGGTGAGAGGAATCTCTTGAGTCGTAGATAAAAGAGCCAGGGCTAAACCCAGCTGCGAGGCGATGATGAGGGCATAGTAGAGAGACCAGGGTGTCTGTAGTGCTCGCTGGTTTGTTGTCAGGTAGCTGGATCATGGAAGACTGGCTGGGCGTCAGGTGCGTGGAACTCAGGTCGAGGCGGTTGTTGAAATTTAATTCTTGGGAAGTATCTTAATATTTTCTAAATTTATCAATCTGGTGAGCCGTTCTTTATTTTTCTGAAATCCCTCTTGGATATTTGAAATAGTTTTATTTTATGAGTACGTTCTTCTAGGTAAGGCAGGAGTCCACTCAGTATTTGTTCAAAATCGAGTGTGAGAGGTGGTATGCAGGTATACTTTACTACTCGATGGATTAGTACCAAACTTACACACGAAAATCACTCCCTACGAAAGCAAAAGACTCGGCAGGCGATGTAACATCCCCCAATGAAAAGCAGGGGTGCCACTAGCACGTTGAGGGACAACACAATAAGTGTCAGGGGCCCAAATTGCCCCCAAAACCTGCGATAACAATCCCAACTTTCTTCTAAGTTATGTTGAAAGTTTGAATCCGATCGGAAGAGGCTTTCTAAAGAATAAAAAAAATCACAACACCGTGACTGAAACAATTCGCCAAAAAACATTCGCTTGAAAGAGTTCTAAGAAGCAAGATCGCCAACCACTTGTATTCCTAACACTTGCACAACCCAGGGCAGCATGGGTTTAGAGCAGGTCGCTCCTGCCTCTCACAACTACTGGATTACTACGACATGATCTTGGATGCACTGGAGAACAAACAGAATGCAGATGTAGTATACACAGATTTTGCGAAAGCCTTTGACAAACTGCCTCCCAGCATACATAAGGGGGATTACCAACAAACCCCTGGCTGTCTTCAAGCAGGCACTGGACAGGCACCTAAAGTCGGTACCTGACCAACCAGGCTGTGGTTCGTACGTTGGACTGCGTGCGGCCAGCAGTAACAGCCTGGTTGATCAGGCTCTGGTCCAACATGAGGCCTGGTCACAGACCGGGCCGCGGGGGCGTTGACCCCTGGAATTCTCTCCAGGTAAACTCCAGGTAGTCCATTTTTCAAGTTTTGAATCAGTTCTTCTGTGATCATTTCGTCGTTGTAGGTGGTGGTGGTGTAGAATATAATGTTGTTGTTGTAGATACGGATGGGTCGAGTGGCTTCAGTGTTTTCTTCAGTATTTTCTTCTTTTTCGTTGGAGGATTCTTCAGAATATTCAGGTTCTTCTGCTTCTTCTATGGTTGTGTGGAGTGGAGGTTGGGAATCTTGATTGTTTGTGGTTTGTTGGGTTGTTTGTGGTTTGTTGGGTTGTTTGTGGTTGTTGAGCGGTGGTGATAGAGAGTGGGGATGGTTTTGGAGTGGAATCTTGGGCAGAGTCAGGAGTTGGGCTTGGGATTGATGTGAAGTTAGTGACGTTTGGGATTATCTTGAGGAAGTCTTGTGATGGTGGTGAGTCAGGGAAGTTCAGAGTCGGCATTTTGTTCAGACGGAACAGTTCGTTGATAGTAGTGTTGAATGTGCCAGGTTTTGCTGCATTGGCAAGGTGTGCATACATCATGCAGTACAGCACCTTGGATGGGGCAGCGTCGGGAAGTGCAGAGAGGGAATTTGAAGTTAAGGAAAACTGTTGTGTTGCTTGGAGATTTTTTTGGTATCTGACTGTAGTTTGGTTATAGCGGCAAAAGTCGGCGATTTTTGGCTGTTTTTCTTTGCTTCTTTGAGTTTTTTAGTAAGAATTTCTTTCCTTAGAGGGCATTTGGCGGCAAGGGTATGGTGAGTGCCCTTACAGTTGAGGCAGGTAGGAGTGGCATTTGTGGTGGGACAGGTTTTGAAATCATGTCCTTCTTTGCTACAATTGGAACATAATTTCTTGTCCTTAATGGGGCAGTCGGTCGTTGTATGTAGTTAAGAGTAGCAGTTCCAGCAGGGAGAGATGTGGGCGAAGCGTTCTGGTTCTATATTGCGAGGATGTATATGGTAGTATGAGATGGCCAGGCCATCTGACAGTGCTCTATCCGCCATATCGATGCCTGTGAAGGTGACTTTTATCATTGATGTTGCATTTGGAATTTTTGTAATGTTGTCAATCGAAGCCCAGGAGTTTTGTTCTTCAATTGAAGTCTTCAGGTCAGCTATCGATTGGGTTGTTATAATCTTGTCCAATCGTTTCATAAAAACAGAACGTTTCGCCAGCAGTGAAGGTGAAGGGAAGATAATGAATTGTCGGTCATTTAGTGTCTTCACAGCGGTGTCGTCGGTCATTTTTGATGCTTCAAGGTCGTCAGTGCAGACGACTAAGTAGGAGTCTTTAAGCGAGAGGATAGCTGTAAATTTAACCTGCAAGCAGATCTTTACAGCTGAAGCAAGGGCTAGTTTAGAGGAGTCGTTGATAACACCATGTGTAGGCTTTATCTTAATACGATGAGCAAGCATCGTGAAAGAGTAGAGGTGCTGTTGTAAGGCTATAAATTCCCCTCCCCAACGGGGATCGAAGGGACACTTCTTGATGTGCTGGAGCGACTGTGACTTGCCAGAGCCGTACGAACCCGAGAACACCTAAGGAGCCGAATGAACCCTAGAGCCTGAAGAGACGTACAAACCCGAGAGCACCTGAGGAGCGTACGAACCCGAGAGCACCTGAGGAGCCGAATGAACCCTAGAGCCTAAAGAGCCGTACGAACCCGAGAGCACCTGAGGAGCCGTATGGACCCTAGAGCCTGAAGAGCGGTACAAACCCGATAGCACCTGAGGAGCCGAATGAACCCTAGAGCCTGAAGAGCCGTACGAACCCGAGCTGAGGAGCCGTATGAACCCTAAAGCTTGAAGAGCCGTACAAACCCGAGAGCACCTGAAGAGCCAAATGAACCCTAGAGCCTGAAAAGTTGTACGAACCTGAGCTGAGGAGCCGTATGAACCCTAGAGCCTGAACAGCTGTACGAACCTGAGAGCACTTGAGGAGCTGTATGAACCCTAGAGCCTGAAGAGCCGTACAAACCCGAGAGCACCTGAGGAGCTGAATGAAACCTAGAGCCTGAAGAGCTGTACAACCCCGAGAGCACCTGATTAGCCATACGAACCTGAGAGCTACCTGAGGAGCCATATGAACCCTAGAGCCTAAAGAGCCGTACAAACCCGAGAGCACCTGAGGAGCTGAATGAAACCTAGAGCATGAAGAGCTGTACAAACCCGAGAGCACCTGATTAGCCATACGAACCCGAGAGCACCTGAGGAGCTGAATGAAACCTAGAGCATGAAGAGCTGTACAAACCCGAGAGCACCAGATTAGCCATACGAACCTGAGAGCACCTGAGGAGCCGAATGAACCCTAGAGCCTGAAGAGCCGTACGAACCCAAGAGCACCTGAGGAGCCGTATGAACCCTAGAGCCAGAAGAGCCGTACGAACCTGAGAGTACCTGAGGAGCCGTACGAAACTGAGAGTACCTGAGGAGCCGTACGAACCTGAGAGTACCTGAGGAGCCGTACGAACCTGGGAGTACCTGAGGAGCCGTATGAACCCTAGAGCCTGAAGAGCCGTACGAACCCGAGATCACCTGAGGAGCCGTATGAACCCTAGAGCCTGAAGAGCCATACAAACCTGAGAGCACCTGAGGAGCTTTATGAACCCTAGTCTGAAAAGCCATACGAACCCGAGAGCACCTGAGGAACTATATGAACCCTAAAGCATGAAGAGCCATACAAACCTGAGAGCACCTGAGGAGCTTTATGAACCCTAGTCTGAAGAGCCGTACGAACCCGAGAGCGCCTGAGGAGCCGTATGAACCATAGAGCCTGAAGAGCCATACAAACCCGAGGAGCTATATGAACAGTAGATCCTGAAGAGCTGTATGAATCCAAGAGCACCCGAGGAGCCGTATGAACCCTAGAGCCTGAAGAATCGTATGACCCCAAGAGTGCCCAAGGAGCTTTATGAACCCTAGAGCCTGAAGAACCGTATGAACCCGAGAGCACCTGAGGAGCTGTATGAACCCTAGAGCCTGAATAACCGTATGACCCCAAGATTGCCCGAGGAGCTTTATGAACCCTAGAGACTGAAGAACCATATGAACCCGAGAGCGCCTGAAGAGCCATATGAACCCTAGAGCCTGAGGAGCTGTACGAACCTGGGAGCACCCGACTAGGCATATGAACCCTAGAGCCTGAAGAGCCATACGAACCCGAGAGTGCCTGAGGAGGCCTATGAACCCTAGAGCCTGAAGAGGTAAGTAAGTTTATTCAGGTATACACAAATACAGTTACATAGATTATCATATATAGCAGCATATGTGTAGAGAACCTAGGATAACCCAAAAGGTCAGACAGAGTGACTTATTTCCATTGGGGTACTTTAATTTCCATTGGGGTCCTTTAATTTCCATTGGGGTCCTTTAATTTCCATTGTGGCCCTTTTATTTCCATTGGGCGTACGAACCCAAGAACACCCGAGGAGCCGTATGAACCCTAGAGCCTGAAGAGCCATTTGAACCCGAGAGTGCCCAAGGAGCCTCATGAACCCTAGAGCCTGAAGAGCCATATGAACCCAAGAGCACCTGGCCGTATGAACCCTAGAGCCTGAAGAGCCGTAAAAGCCCAAGAGCACCTGAGAACGAGTATGAGCTCAAGAACTTAGGTGTCCCGCGGCTCGGTTTTGAACTTACTCGGGGTGAAAACGTTGTGCATGTTTCCTTACACCTGCTGCCCCTGTTCACCTAGCAGTAAGTAGGTACATGGGTGTTAGTCGCCTGTTGTGGGTCGCATCCTGGGAAGCGGTAGTATACCCTAGATAAGGCTGGGCTTTGAAAGGAGCTGAGGTAGAATCACAGCTCTTAGTCTGTAAAATTTATTTGTGTAAAAAAAAAAAAAAACCGTATGAACCCGAGAGAGCCCGAGGAACCTTTTGAATATTTGAGAATGTTGGGAACCGCGTGAACATGAGAGCCACAAGTAGCAAGGTTCAAGCCACAAGTAGCAAGGTTCAAGCCACAAGTAGCAAGGTTCAAGCCACAAGTAGCAAGGTTCAAGCCACAAGTAGCAAGGTTCAAGCCACAAGTAGCAAGGTTCAAGCCACAAGTAGCAAGGTTCAAGCCACAAGTAGCAAGGTTCAAGCCACAAGTAGCAAGGTTCAAGCCACAAGTAGCAAGGTTCAAGCCACAAGTAGCAAGGGTTCAAGCCACAAGTAGCAAGGGTTCAAGCCACAAGTAGCAAGGGTTCAAGCCACAAGTAGCAAGGGTTCAAGCCACAAGTAGCAAGGGTTCAAGCCACAAGTAGCAAGGGTTCAAGCCACAAGTAGCAAGGGTTCAAGCCACAAGTAGCAAGGGTTCAAGCCACAAGTAGCAAGGGTTCAAGCCACAAGTAGCAAGGGTTCAAGCCACAAGTAGCAAGGGTTCAAGCCACAAGTAGCAAGGGTTCAAGCCACAAGTAGCAAGGGTTCAAGCCACAAGTAGCAAGGGTTCAAGCCACAAGTAGCAAGGGTTCAAGCCACAAGTAGCAAGGGTTCAAGCCACAAGTAGCAAGGGTTCAAGCCACAAGTAGCAAGGGTTCAAGCCACAAGTAGCAAGGGTTCAAGCCACAAGTAGCAAGGGTTCAAGCCACAAGTAGCAAGGGTTCAAGCATGGAGAAAGCCACATAGTGTTCGTGGCTGATTACAAAGTACTATAGGGAATATTTCATAAGCAAATCATTTTGTATAACGAGCGGTCTGGAAAATTTAATATTTTCCAAATTGAATATGGCAATACTTTTACCTTAAGATTTAGCGCTTCCCTTTGATTATCATAATAATAATAATAATAATAATAATAATAATAATAATAATAATAATAATAATAATATTACCCCAAGATAGTAAGTTTATTTAGGCACAAGTACACATAAGTACAATGATCATACATAGTGTAAATTACCTAGGTAAACCCCCCAAAAGTCAGACAAAGTAACTTATTTCCATTGGGGTCCTTGTTATTTCCATTGTAATTTCTAAAAGCAGGTTTAATCAAGTGTTAAAAATCCAGAGTCGGCCTCACGTGTTACAAGACACCACAACTGATGCCTACACAACTCTTATGTACGGGGTATTTGTGTATTATTCCAGCTACTGTATTGTACCTTTTTATTCTTCAACTCCAAAACCATCTGAACTTTCCAGTGTTGAGAACTTGAAGCCCATCAGAAGAGACGTTCTCGAATTATCACAAGTTAACCAATATCCCAATTTATTTAATAAAACTGCCTGATTGACTCTTGCACAGTCCAATAACAATTCCAACTGTCCTTCAAGAAAAATAAATGAGCACTAAAAGTCTGAAGCTAGTCAGAAGAGTCATTCTTCAATTACTGAATGAAAACCAAGGATATCGTTTTTCTTGATTAAGTTATAGAATTGGTAAATTTGCATATACACTGCCCAAAGGTAATTCAGACCTTTTAGATTAGATACATCAGCATCATATGAAATAAACGTGTGACCCATTTTTTAAATAAAATTTGGAAATTGGCATCTACACAGCCTCATATCATTCCGTACCTTTCACTAAGTAATAGACACTAGCTAAAGTTACAAGCTGATCAGAAGAGGCATTCTCAAGATATCGTACCTTGGAGGAAGAAAAAAAGAAAAAAGGTCTGGCAATCACTATAGATATCCCCTTTCAGGGAATACTTAATTTGTTTCATCTACCATTAGCGGATACCTACTAAATGACTCGCTTCATGCATATTAATTGCTGAGTTTAGACGAGTGTTACATTATTCATAAAACATATGTCTAGGGGTGGTGACATTATCTAGATTGTTTGCCATAAAAATATTTTACTAGTTAAAAGTTATTAAAGCTAAAATTTATACAACAAAGCTGTTTGTGATTATAGAGAAATGTATTATATCTGTATATGCAAAATTTTCAATGCATTTACAATGTTATGCATATGATTTGTGTTGTTGCTGAGGATATGTCTGAATGTTTGCCTCTCACTTTGTCGACGGCGACCTCGACTTCACGTCCCGCCTTCTCTCCTGTATTGTTATTTCGTTTGTAACTTGGAGCTTTTTTGATATCATTTTGAAAACTAGAATGCATATTATTAGTAATAACTAAAAATAATGAAACTTAGTGAAGAAGAATAAATAGCATATACAAGTTGAACTAGTGGCTATGTAATTGAGAGAGTTCTGACTAAGAGGATCATAGTATATATGGTATGTGCAGAAGGGTCGGTAATACACATCTGGCATATGATAGCGATGATAAGACAAGTGAAGTGGGAGATATATATATATGTGCTTGGCGCTCGTCATCTATTGGTGTCATCCGCCATACTGGATTGGCAGCTCCCGCGAGACAACTTCCGGCTCACGTTGTATCTCCTTGTGTCACTACTGACTCCACAAGTCCTGTGGGACTCCTGTGTATCGCTCGAGCATGTCTGAGAGCAACAGCGCGCCAGACTCGTGGGAGGCGGCAGCTGACGACAACATGGCTACACTCTCTACTAACTTCACCACACTCAACGTGAACGCCCCGGTCTTCATCCCCAACGTGAATGCGCCAGAGTTCGTGCCTAGCTTTATGAAGGAAGGAGGAAGTCAGACTCAACCTGCGGCGCCAGGTTAGTCCACACACTGCCAGGCACGGCCTACACCATGGCCTGACGACACAGCTATTGGGGATAAGCTATGGAGGGGGAAGTAGGTCACGTGTGATGTGGTGATATTGTGGTGGTGACCAGCTGGTGATGTGATCACCAACCTTAACACAACTCCTCCTCTCATCTCCTTGGATTTCTCAAACTATCAACACCTACAGTCTCTGCAGAACAGTAATACTCCGTTGTGTGTGATTTATCCAGTGAAATTGACGTAGTGTTAAGGCTGACTCGGGGAGTGGTAATTGTCTTGTTTCACACACTTTCTGAGTTTAGTTCTCAGGAAATAACTCTGGGATTAAGTGCGGATTACTACCAAATAATGAGATGCAGAAACAAACATAAAATAATCGAAAATGATGGAAACCTGCAGAAATCCAGCTAAGGTTTCGATGTATTAAATTTCTTTCTTCTGAGTGACTTCATCATAGTTGTGGAAGTAGTGGTAATGCTGCCACAAGTGTGTGGAGGGTTCCCTCAAGGGAGGTTCCTTGATGCTGGTGAGGGACTCTTGATCCAAGTAATTGGATCTATCCTCCCCTTAGATTGAACCTGATTCCTCAGGTGCTGTATGACCCCTATGAGTTTAGTTCTCTCTTGAATGTAATAATGCATCGAGGATTGTGGAGCATCATTGTTTAAAATTTAAAGTGGTGGTGGTCATGAACATGTGTAGGTATCAAGTATGTAATTTATTTTTTTGTCAGTTTGAAAGTTTCTTGTACTTTGTAAAAGTCCAAATCCTGCCTACACGTGGAAATCATGTGATATTTATGTTAAAGGTTTCCAGATTAGGAACATTTGAACCCCAGTTGAGGGATTTAAAAAGTTGGTAAAAAATTATTGTGCTTCTGAAGGTGAAAGTAGAGAAGAGAAATTCTTAGAAATGATTTTAGGGAATTTTCATTTATATTAGAATGAGTAAACCTTTAGGAGTCATTCAGCATCTGAGGAATGGAAAATAATCAGGGTTTGATTAAAAGAAATGGATAGTAGGTTTAATTCCTTAGATAGTCCTTCACCACCATTAAGGCACAATTCTTGAAGGGTGGGTAATTTTTTAGCTGAGTAAATAATTATTTTGAGACCTCCCTTCTTAGCAGAAAGTTCTAAATCATCCTAAATGCTCCTTACTTGGGCCATTGTGATGGTTTGGGTATTTTACAAAGTATAAATGGTAAGCCACAAAAGTGGGGCTTTTGCATGGATGTTTGATTTCACTGGTTATTTAATGTTTATAGATGGACAGTTTTTTTTATAAATGAGATTTTTTTATAGCTGCTGGTTTGCATATGATATAATGCTATTAGGCAATTAATGAGAAAGTTGCAAAGGTTGGTAAGAAATTGATAGAATGTACCATATGAAAGATTGAAGTGTGACTATACTACAGTATAAATATTTTCATTGGAGTCCTTATTCATACACACACAACCCGCACATATAAAAAGAGAGGAGCTTACGACGACGTTTCGGTCCGACTTGGACCATTTGCAAAGAGTCACTAACACAATGGACAGGTAAAAGGGGTATTTATAGGCAGGCAGACAGGGGAGGGCACAAGAAAGTGGTGGAGGGGCACAATACCGTGACATTGTAAATGGTCCAAGTCAGACTGAAACATCGTCATAAGCTCCTCTCTCCTATGTGCGGGTTATTTGTGTCATCTTTATATCCAAATTGTAGCACCATGCTCAAGATATTTCAAAATACAGAAGAGGAGTTATTCTAGTGGTGTTCCTTTTTCAGTAATTTTTATTTTCAAATTTCCAACAAAGGTTAATTCCTTTTATTTTAATTCATTCCATTGTTCCATTGCAGTTTGCAAAGAAAATTTAGTGTCTCTTTGGCTCCATTTTTTTTTTTAATTTACTGCTGTTGCTTCTTGTTATCCCAGTAAAAGGCTTAAACTTAAAAATTTGTAATGTACACAAATAATTTGCATGTAGGAGACTGAAATTTATGATAATGTTTCGGTCCAACTTGGAATATTAACTAGTCACACAGCTCTGTGACCCTTGTGGGTTTATCTCTTAGAAAGTGGTTGTGGTGGTAGTAGTACAGGTTGGCCATCACTAATCCGGCATCATCAGGACCTGTAGGGTGCCGGATTACAGAGTGGTTAGGTTAGAATATGTTCACTTAACCCAATGGCGATATTTACACATTGGCGATTTCACCCACTTTACGCCCCATTTTTGGCCCATTCCATTGTTCCAGTCTACCAAACTCATAGCTATTTCGCTAGTATTCCTTCTATTCTGTTGATTGAGTACAAGAAATTGCCCATTCACTTATTTCAGTTACCCAATAAAGTGGTCAGAAATCGGTAATTTGGCCAATTTCACACAAATTTCAAAAGATGCCAATTTCAAAATACACTAGTCCAGAATAAACAATGCAGACATTCCTAGCACTAAAATAACATTTTCTCTGTTCATTAGTCACGTCTCCAGGCCCCTCTTGTATTATGCTTGCTTTCCATTTTGAATTTTTATTCACACAAAAAAATAGAAGATTTACTGGTATGCAGACTACTGCATTGTTATAATAATTGTATAAATAATGTCAACCTGTTCGTGACTGTGTATTAAACCGGCCAGTTGGACACGTATTGGACGGTGATGCCATTTGTTTACTCTTGAACATTGGCAAAAATCGAACATTTCCGCTACTTTGAGCTCAATTTTAAGGTACTTTCTGGCATGAAACCAATCAAAATTATATCTATTTCTGTGTTATATCTTTGATTCTGTCAAATGAGACCAAAAAAACAAGACTACAACCACACTAACCATTCGAAAATACACAAAGTTGGGTTTACACCATAACCACAGTCACAGCTTTTTTTCTCATTATGCACTATGTACTGCAGGATTTTTTTATATAGTGCACACTTACCACACAGACCTATTCTCTCATATGTAGGCCCAAATTTACCGGTCACAGTTTATCTGAGTGAGCTGAGCTCATGGTGACCAACAGTGGCTTCAAAGCCACTTTATCTTTTATGGACAATGTACGGTGTATATGCTTTACACAATGAGAAGCATTTCTTTTATTCGTTGAAACCATGGCTGGGCTAAAAGTGAGCAGGTTATAACAATAAATGGAGAAAAAGAAATTGGAATGACTTATGCACCAAACAGTAGTGGCAGGTTGGTGTGGTGACCCCAGAAATCTGAAATTATGGTAACCTAAATTAGTGCCGGATTACTTATGGAACCGGATTACTGATGGCCAACCTGTAGTAGTAGTAGAAAAATTAGTTAATGGTCCAAGTCAGACCAAAACATAGTCATTAGTTTGTCTCTTGTGTGTGGGTTGTGTATATAGTTCCAGTCATGGTATTGTGCCATTTTTATTCTGTAGTAATGTAAGCCAGGTTGGTGATCCTTCCCTTTAAGCAGCTTCCTTTATTATTTATTTTGAATTGATTTACATTCCCTGAGTTTTTATAATTGGATAAAAGGTATTTGATGCCTAGCTTTCTATAGGGTACTCCTAAATGTGTTTATCAGTAATGACGGCCAAATGAAAGCAACGGACTATATAGCTTAAGTAAACCAGTGTTGGTAGATAACATATGAAAGGAGGAACAATGCAGCTGGCCTATTGACACATGCTAGATAGGTCTAACTCTCACACACCCACACCCACTCATGTACATACTTGTGTAACCTATTTTTAAAGCTACCCAAAACTCTCTTCAATGGCACTATTCAGGAGTTTGTTCCACACATCTGCAGTGTTGCCAAATTAGTGCTTTCCTATGTCCTTTCTCAACCTGAATTTCTCCAATTTGAACCAGTTGTTGCAAGTCTTCGTCTTGGTTAAATGTTTTCAGAATGTTATTTACATCCCCTTTATTTATTTTGGTCCTCCATTTGAACACTTCTGTGTTTTCCAGTGCATTTATGTCATCTGTAATAAAAGGCAAGAAATGTGAGCATAATCTAAATGAGGCCTTACCAAGGATATATGAAGTCGAAGTATAACTCAAGTCAAGAATTCTGTTAGCTTTATTGTGAACACTTGTGCACTGCTGTCTTGGCTTTAGTCATTGCTAACTAGAACTAATTTTTGTTTACATTCAATTTGAGATCGTCGTTGTTTATAGGTGCCGTAGTTATTTTCTTTTTCCTTACATTTATCTACATTAAACTGCATCTGCCATTTCTCCAACCATAGTACAGTGGTACATTGACTTACGAGTGCCCCAACATACGAGTTTTCAGAGTTATGAGCTAGCTTCAGATACATTGCCACTAGTTGGTGTAGTGAACGCCACAAGAGTGCACGTGGTTACCTCGCCGTTGAAGCATCTCTCTTGTGTTGTGCTTGCATTTTGTGCTTTTTGTGCAGTTTTGCCAAATTTCTTTTTTCTAACCATGTGTTCTAAGAAAGTAAGTGCAAAGGACAGAGCTGAGAAGAAGAGGATGATCATGTCCATTGAATTAAAGCATGAAATCATAGAAAAACACGAGCGAGGTGTGCGTGTAGTTGATTTGGCGAGGCAGTACAAGGTGGTACTTCGTGCCTCGTGCCTTCTCCCAGAGAAGGCACGAGGCATTTACGCTGATTTACTTCCGAGATATTCACCCAAAATGTAGGCCGGTCTCCTGACTCGAGTGGAAAAAAAAATTCTGAGAAAATCGCTTTTGTTTCAGTGTTTTCCTTATGAAATTAGTGATCTAGTGCAGTTAGCCTCACAAACACTCCGTTTTCTCTTATAATAACACCTCAGAAGGGCAAGAATGGGAAGATATGGTCAGAGCGATAACTATTTTTACCCCAGGAGTGGCTGCCACCACTCGTCACATAATGACATATATGTAAAGTGGACCCCCAGAAATCGAACATAATTCGTTCCAGAATGCTGTTCTAGTGCCGTTACCGAACGAATTTGTTCCCATAAGGACAAATGTAAATTAGATTAGTCCGTTTCAGACCCCCAAAAATACACTTACAAAAGCACTTACAAAAATACACTTACATAATAGTTCGAGTTGGTAGCTGTTCGATTTCCGGGGTCCACTGTATTTTATTCATTCTATAGTAGTATATATCATGTTTCTATGTTATTTATATTGTTTGTCATATTAGATCAGTTGTGATAGATAAATAAGCCGTAGTTGATATTAGCGTTATACAGTGTATTGAAGTATTTTCTCCTGCCTCCCGAGAGCCAGGAATTCCGCTGGAACGGATTAATGGCATTTCAATTAATTTCAATGAGGAAAATTGATTTGATGTACGAGCAAATTGAGTTACGATCTAGGTCACGGAACGGATTAAACTCGTAAGTCAAGGTACTGCTGTATCCACCTATAAAGGTTATTTTGTAGATCTCCTGTTTCCTCTTCAGAATTTGACGGTCTATTTGTTCCCTTGTCGAAGTTTGTGAAACGGAAGGGGCACTAGTGACACTGACCCCTGTAAAACACCAATGGTAATGGGTCCCCACTTTCATTTCTCCCCATTTATGCCAACTCTATTGTCTATAGGTCAGTAGTGTCTCAATCCAAGCGATAATTTCTCCACTTATTCTGTATGCTGCTGATACTTTCTTCAGGAACAATCTTGTGTGTGGGAGTATACGTATTTAATGCTATGTAACTATTTAGAGGCTGTCATATCTTGCCAAGTGAACCATGTCAATGAGAGCAGACCTTATGGAAATGTCTCACAAGCTAGCTCCATTAAGACATGGTAAGACATGGTATGCCATTTGTGGTATTTACTGAGAGATGCTTAGTCCACTAGGGATAAGACGACATCTCGGTAAATACCATGCAAACTATCTTGTTCTCATACTTGTCGGTATATTTTACTATTGATATTCTTTCCGTTAAGTCTTATACAGGCTGAAAATCAACTGTGAGGAAATTCTGCCTGGTAAGTCAGTTCATTATGAAAGGTTGAATGACCTATAAGTTTAGTGCTTTTTAGTAACCTATGCTGTACATAGTAACCTATGCTGTACATAGGTTAAAATGTTACAGCATGAAATAACTTGGGAAAGAGAGGTACTCAAATTCCTCTGGCATTGGCACAGCTTATCAGTGACTAACTCCATGGTGTAAAAACTCACATGTACCCTTAGGAAAGCTATGTACTGCTTAGTTCTTGTAGTGCCTTTATTATTATTATATATTGATTTTTCTATATGCATTCTGATAGTTATATTTATTTAAAAATTAGCCTGTTTAATCAAATGTTTAGTCAGGTTAATAACTTGCCAGTGTAAAATGCAAGTGCAGTACTATACTGCAAGTATTTCTAAAAATATCCTTGCTATTAAAGAATACAGTGTGACTACTGTATATTGTCACAGTGCCAGATCCCTTAAACCCACTGACGTCATTGCCCTAATAGAATCACTAAATGCTCTGCCGACTTCTCCTTTATAATTTATAGTCTTCGCTAAAAGGGGAAGTATGATACATCTTTACATATTCTATTAAACACTAACTGTAAGTCAAATGAGAAAGAGGAAGCTTTATGGGAATGCTATTAATGCCAGATGCATTTGGAGAATATGATGTATACTGCATTTGCATAGTTTGAAACAAATAACTAATATATGTATACTGTATTCAGACTAGTCTTCAAGTTAATTGTATTCAGTTTATAGTAGTATATACTATGAAAGTGAATAAGGTTTTATAGTGAGGTTAAGCCAGAGCTTTATTACTGTATGTCAAGAGATTAATCAGTAGAGAAAATGCATGGAATGAATAAAGGAAATGTTCTTCACTTAGCATTCTTGCAAACTTGTTTTATTAAAAAAAAAAGTCACTGGGAAGGGATATAGAACATTTCTTTGCTTCATCTTTTTCCAAATATAAACATGTATAAATAGGTTAGGATAATTTCAAATTTTTTTTTTTTTTTCAGATCCGCCTCCAGAGCCGGTAGCAGGTACCCCCGAAGAGCCGACAATAAATAACGATGGAGACATTCCAGCAGACTCTTGGGAAGAAGCGGCTGATGCTGCGACTCCATCACCCTCCCGTGAGACCCCGCCTTCCCCTTCTACCCCAGGCACCCCTGATGATGAGGATGATGACGAGGACAGTGATGAAATAAAAAAGCCCAAGAAAAAACCATTAGATGAAGATGATTCTTTACCCAAAAAAGAACCTGTCAATGTAATATTCATAGGTCATGTTGGTATGTATTCACTAAATGAACCTTATCACGTATCCTAAGGCTTGTTTTTGGTTGTTCGTAAATGCAATTAGAATTAATAGCTACATGAACATAACTTTTAAAACAAAATTCACAACTAATGTAAATTACAATTTTAAAAATTCTAACAAAAATTATATGGTACTGTACTGTAATTATAAAATTCATTTATAAAGGAGATTCTGTGTAAGTTTGGATCACTATTTATTTCTTGGTGATGATATTAAAAACAATTACAGTCAACCCCCTGTGTTCGTGATCGTTGGAGTTCGTTAAAATCGGTGTTTTAAGTTTTTTTCATGAAAATTTTGGCTCGGTGTTCATGATTCGTCCTGGACGCGTACACGTGGCCTGAGCGGGCCCGGGCACTCCTTTCAGCGTCAGTGTGCTATTGTTTACCAGCGACCACCACCCACGCATTCATACCAGATATATTGTCATTATTCCAGTGTTTTTAGTGCTTGCAACTGCTAAATAAGCCACCATGGGCCCCAAGAAAGCTCCTAGTGCCAGCCCTGTGGTAAAGAATGTCAGAAATGCAGTAGAACTGAAGGAGATCATTGCACAATGGACTGATGTGCAAGGCTTTATGGATGAATATCACCCTAACAAAGGTGTTGCATGCCGTGCTGGCAACATGTACAATGACAATGTGGTGTCCCATTTCAGGGATGTTTTAAAGAAATGCCAGACACAGAGCTCCCTGGACAGATTTTTTGTGAGAGAAAGTTCCAGTGACTCTCATCCTGGTCCTAGTGGCATTAAAAGAAAAAGGCCAGTAACCCCAGAAAAGAACTTGGCACCTGCAAACACTAGCATACTACTCCATCCTCTCCCCTCCTCCCATCTTCCACACATCAACAACTCTTCAATAAATGTAAGTGACATGTTATTGCATTATTATTTCTTTATTTCTCATTGTTTTGTGTGTAATTTAATGTCTATATGTTGTAAAAAAAACATTTTATTTTAATACTTTTGGTTGTCTGGAACGGATTAATTTTATTTCCATTATTTTTTATGGGGAAAATAGATTCGGAGTTCATGATATTAGGTGTTCATGACACCCCCTGGAACGGATTAATCACGAAAACCGGGGGCTGACTGTATACAGTGGACCCCCGGATTTCGTACTGCTCCCAACTCAAACAATTATGTAAGTGTATTTTTGGGGGTCTGAAAGGACTAATCTAATTTACATTATTCCTTATGGGAACAAATTCATTCGGTAACGGCATTCGAACAGCATTCTGGAACGAATTATTAACGAAATCTGGGGGTCCACTGTATTTAAAATTTACTGTATTTAAAAGATAATAATGTATCATTTTTTTGTGGCTGTGTACCATTTATTCCAGCATTTTTCTCTTGCTTTTGATTTATATTATATTGATAGAATCTGTTGGAATTCCTAAAAGTTGCTCTTATATTTTCAAACTACCATAAATTTTGCATCATATGCTTACATAAGTAGTTGCAAATTGATCTCTTGAATTTGTCATTTCCATATCTAGACAAGATGGAGTCAGATCTGATTCTCAAGAGAAGCCATTTGATATTTCTTCCAAACTTGATATCTACTCTACTCTGACTTTCTAAATTGTTTCCGTGGGTATGAACCTTTTAATTTTTTTTTATCTTGCAGATGCGGGCAAATCAACGATTGGTGGTCAGATTATGTACTTGACTGGAATGGTGGAAAAGAGAACATTGGAGAAGTATGAGAGGGAGGCGAAAGAAAAGAACAGGGAGACGTGGTACCTATCTTGGGCACTAGATACAAATCTTGAAGGTCAGATTTCTTTTTATACTAAAAAAATAAACTAAGAGCATCACTCAGTAATATGAACTTAGAAAGTGTAAGAAGCACAGTATTAATAGAAATTCGGTGTGGCTGGTGGTGTAAGTAGCAAGATGGGACCAGTTATGTAGATATGGAGAACATAGATGGCCACATGGACACATTTATAGTGGATGACTAGTAAAATGGGGATAGTTATAATAAAGGTAATTGATGGTAACATAAGGATTTTTCATATAGTCGATGGTTGGGAAACCCCAGAGGTGGAAGGCATGTGTTTGTCCAGCATTTGGATCGTTATTAGGAATGTTTCCGTTGTTGCTTTTCACCCATAGAACTCCTATCGCTCCTTATCACTATCCTCAGTATTAGTTTCATCCAAAGAACTAAGTAAGCAGTTAATTCTCCTTGGCATGAGGGGTTTCACAATGGCGAGACATGGTAAAAATATAATAGCTTCCACTAGTTCCCACAGTGTCCCACACCAGGATTTTTTTCTATCCTGTGCACACCCATGGCTCAGGCCCAATTTCTGATGTAGGCCTAACTTGGCTGATTGCGGCCATCTTGGAGGCTAGCATTTAGGCATAAATTTACAGGTACTCCTCAGCTTACAAATTAGACACATATGCAACACTTGGGTATCTTTATTGAGGAAACGTTTCGCCACACAGTGGCTTCATCAGTCCAACACAAAGCAGAAAGGTTTTCTGAGCCATTCATCTACATCCTCAGCTTATGATGGGGTTATTTTCTGACAAACCCATCATAAGTTGAAAATATCATAAGTTGAATATGATTGTTTTTTTTTTTTTTTTCAACGTCGGCCGTCTCCCACCGAGGCAGGGTGACCCAAAAAGAAAGAAAATCCCCAAAAAGAAAAAAACTTTCATCATCAATCAACACTTTCACCACACTCATACATAATCACTGTCTTTGCAGAGGAGCTCAGATACGACAGCTGAGAAAAGTCCCTCCCAGCTGTCACTATCTCAGACCCCTCCTTTAAAGTGCAGGCATTGTACTTCCCATTTCAGGACTCAAGTCCAACTAAATCAATTAACTGGTTTCCTGAATCCCTTCACAAATGTTACCCTGCTCACACTCCAACAGATCGTCATGTCCCAAAACCATTCGTCTCCATTCACTCCTATCTAACACGCTCACACATGCTTGCTGGAAGTCCAAGCCCTCGCCCACAAAACCTCCTTTACCCTTCCCTCCAACCTTTTCTAGGACGACCCCTACCCGCCTTCCTTCCCCTACAGATTTATACGCTCTCCAAGTCATTCTACTTTGATCCATTCTCTCTAAATGACCAAACCACCTCAACAACCCCTCTTCAGCCCTCTGACAAATACTTTTAGTAACTCCACACCTCCTAATTTCCACATTCCGAATTTTCTGCATAATATTTACACCACACATTGCCCTTAGACAGGACATCTCCACTGCCTCCAGCCTCCTCCTCGCTGCAGCATTTGCAACCCATGCTTCACACCCATATAAGAGTGTTGGTACCACTATACTTTCGTACATTCCCTTCTTTGCCTCCATGGATAACGTTTTTGTCTCCACAGATACCTCAATGCACCACTCACCTTTTTTCCTTCATCAATTCTATGGTTAACCTCATCCTTCATAAACCCATCCGCTGACACGTCAACTCCCAAATATCTGAAAACATTTACTTCTTCCATAATCCCTCTCTCCAATGTGATATCCAATTTTTCTTTATTTAAATCGTTTGATACCCTCATCACCTTACTCTTATCTGTGTTCACTTTTAACTTTCTACCTTTACACACTCTCCCAAACTCGTCCACTAACCTTTGCAACTTTTCTTTAGAATCTCCCATAAGCACAGTATCATCAGCAAAAAGTAACTGTCAACTCCCATTTTGCATTTAATTCTCCATAATTTAATCCCACCCCTCTCCCCAACACCCTAGCATTTACTTCTTTTACAACCCCATCTATAAATATATTAAACAACCATGGTGACATTACACATCCCTGTCTAAGACCTACTTTTACCGGGAAGTAATCTCCCTCTCTCCTACACACCCTAACCTGAGCCTCACTATCCTCATAAAAACTCTTTACAGCCTTCAGTAACTTACTACCTATTCCATACACTTGCAACATTTGCCACATTGCTCCCCTATCCACTCTATCATATGCCTTTTCTAAATCCATAAATGCAATAAAAACTTCTCTACCTTTATCTAAATACTGTTCACATATATGCTTCACTGTAAACACTTGATCTACACATCCCCTACCCACTCTAAAGCCTCCTTGCTCATCTGCAATCCTACTCTGTCTTACCTCTAATTCTTTCAATAATAACCCTGCCATACACTTTACCTGGTATACTCAGTAAACTTATTCCCCTATAATTTTTACACTCTCTTTTATCCCCCTTCCCTTTATATAAAGGAACTATACATGCTCGCTGCCAATCCCTAGGTACCTTCCCCTCTTTCATACATTTTTATTTTTATTTTTTTATTAACACATCGGCCGATTCCCACCAAGGCAGGGTGGCCCGAAAAAGAAAAACTTTCATCATCATTCACTCCATCACTGTCTTGCCAGAAGGGTGCTTTACACTACAGTTATAAAACTGCAACATTAACACCCCTCCTTCAGAGTGCCGGCACTGTACTTCCCATCTCCAGAACTCAAGTCCGGCCTGCCGGTTTCCCTGAATCCCTTCATAAATGTTACTTTGCTCACACTCCAACAGCACGTCAAGTATTAAAAACCATATGCCTCCATTCACTCCTATCAAATACGCTCACACATGCTTGCTGGAAGTCCAAGCCCCTCGCACACAAAACTTCCTTTACCCCCTCCCTCCAACCTTTCCTAGGCCGACCCCTACCCCGCCTTCCCTCCACTACAGATTTATACACTCTCGAAGTCACTCTGTCTCGTTCCATTCTCTCTACATGTCCAAACCACCTCAACAACCCTCCTCAGCTCTCTGGACAATCGTTTTGGTAATCCCGCACCTCCTCCTAATTTCCAAACTCCGAATTCTCTGCATTATATTCACACCACACATTGACCTCAGACATGACATCTCCACTGCCTCCAGCCTTCTCCTCGTTGCAACATTCATCACCCATGCTTCACACCCATATAAGAGCGTTGGTATAACTATACTCTCATACATTCCCCTCTTTACTTCCATAGACAAGGTTCTTTGTCTCCACAGACTCCGAAGTGCTCCACTCACCCTTTTCCCCTCATCAATTCTATGATTCACCTCATCCTTCATAGACCCATCCGCCGACATGTCCACTCCCAAATATCTGAATACATTCACCTCCTCCATACTCTCTCCCTCCAATCTGATATCCAATCTTTCGTCACCTATTCTTTTTGTTATCCTCATCACCTTACTCTTTCCTATATTCACTTTCAATTTTCTTCTTTTACACACCCTACCATTTACACACCCTACCATTTACACACCCTACCACCCTACATTTATTAAACAAAAATACCAACCACTCCAGCACTATATCCCCCCCTGCTTTTAACATTTCTGTCATGATTCCGTCAATTCCAGCTGCTTTACCCCCTTTCATTCTACGTAATGCCTCACGCACCTCCTCCACACTCACATCCTGCTCTTCTTCACTCCTAAACGATGTTGTACCTCCCTGGCCAGTACATGAAATTATCGCCTCCCTCTTTTCATCGACATTTAAAAGTTCCTCAAAATATTCCCGCCATCTACCCAATACCTCCAGCTCCCCATCTACTAACTCTCCTACTCTGTTTTTAACTGACAAATCCATTCGTTCCCTAGGCTTTCTTACCTTGTTTATCTCACTCCAAAATTTTTTCTTGTTTTCAGCAAAATTTCTTGACAGAGCCTCTCCCATTCTTTCATCCGCTCTTCTTTTGCACTCTCTCACCACTCTCTTCATCTTTCTTTTACTCTCCATATACTCTGCTCTTCTACTAACACTTCTGTTTTGTAAAAACCTCTCATAAGCTACCTTTTTCTCTTTTATCACACCCTTTACTTCTTCATTCCACCACTCACTCCTCTTTCCTCCTGCATCCACCCTCCTATAGCCACAAACTTCTGCCCCACATTCTAATACTGCATTTTTAAAACTATCCCAACTCTCTTCAACCCCCCCACTACTCCTACTTGCACTAGCCCACCTTTCTGCCAATAGTTGCTTATATCTCACCCTAACTTCCTCCTCCCTTAGTTTATATACTTTTACCTCTCTCTTACTTGCTGTTGCCATTTTCTTTTTGTCCCATCTACCTTTTACTCTAACTGTAGCTACAACCAAATAATGATCTGATATATCCGTTGCCCCTCTATAAACATGTACATCCTGAAGCCTACTCATCAACCTTTTATCCACCAATACATAATCCAACAAACTAAATGCTAAATAAATAACTACTGTCACTGAATAAGTAAATAAACAAAAAATTACTGTGACTAATTAAATATTAGTATTGAAAGGTAAATTAATAAAAGTTAGACTTGCCACCTTCATATTGGGCAGTTATCTTAAGTTTCATCTTCAAAGTAATTGGTTTGTACCATTGTAAAGTCGAAACATCGTAAATTGAACCATTGTAAGTCAATGAGCACCTATACATCGTTGGAAATCTTACGATTGGTGCAAATTTAGATCCTTGGCTGTTTAAGGGTTAAAGGTGAATTGGAAGGACACAAAAGTTCATTAACCTTTCAGGGTTATGGTCGTACAAGTACGTTTTACACACTGTGGTTATTGACGTACTAGTACGCCTAAATTCTAGCGCCCTCAAATCAAGCAGAAACAGGCTGTTAGGCCTAGATGTGTGATAGAATGGGTCTGTGCGGTCAGTGTGCGCAGTATAAAAAAATCCTGCACCACACAGTGCATAATGAGGAAAAAAAAAACGTGTTTTTGGTTTAAAACAGCGACTTTGCAGTCTATTTTCGTATGGTATTTATTGTTGTATTCTCGTTTTCTTGGTCTCATTTGATAGAATGGAAGATATATTACAGAAATAGAGATGATTTTGATTGGTTTGACAATAACAAGTATGTATCTTGAAATTGAGCTCAAAGTAGCGAAAATGTTCGATTTTTGACGATGTTCAAGAGTAAACAAATCACACCATGCGTCCAATACACATCAACTGGCGAGTCTAATATTCATGCACAAGTGCTCTGATATTATTTATACCATTTTTACAGTAATGCAGTTGTATACATAACAGTAAATCTTCTATTTTTTTGTGAGAATAAAAATTAAAAAATGGAAAGCAAAAGTAATGTAAGAGGGGCCTGGAGACGTGACTAGTAAACAGAGAAGATGTTATTTTAGTGCCAGGAATGTCTGCCTTGTTTATTATGGACCCTATTTTGAAATTGGCATAGTTCGAAATTTGTGTGAAATTGGCCAAATTGCCATTTTCTGACCAATATTTTGGGTAGTTGAAATTGATAAATAGGCGGTTTCTTGTACTCAATCGATAGAAGAAATGGAGTTCTAGCGAAATAGCTATAATTTTAGTAGACTGAAACATTGAAATGTGCCGAAAATAGGGCTCAAAGTGGGCGAAATCGCTGCTGCGTAAGTGTCATGGCTACCGCTAACTTCGCGAAAGCATAATTCCGTTAGTTTTCGATCAAATTTCATAATTTTTGTGGCGTTATGATCGGAAAAAGATTCTCTATCATTCCATAAGAAAAAATAATTTTTTTTTTAAATTCGTGGACCCTGAGAACGAGTTTCAGAGAGACCCAATGGACTCCCAAAGGGTTAATAATGGCAAAGGTAATAATTTGGCAGAATTTTGTTTGAATTCTGTATGGTGTATGTAGTATGTTGTATTGCTGTTATATTTACTGAATAATATATGCACTGAGAGGTGTGTGTGTGTGTACAGTGGAACCTCGGTTTTTGTATGCCCTAATTTGTATGTAAAACTATAGTTATTGTTTATAAAATGTATTTTTTTTTTAAATATAGGAATGGATTACAGTAATTGGATTTACATTATTTCTTATGGGAAATATTAACAAAAAATACATTTAATAGAGAATAACTAGTTTTACATACAAACTAGGGCATACAAAAACCAAGGTTCCACTGTATACTGTATACATCAGAAGTTTACTTTAATCCCTACTTCAGTTTTCTTGACTGGTGGTGAGCAGGTTCCATGCAGCCTTGATGACCCTTGTGTAGTTGATGGGCTTCAAACCCCCATTAACCAACTATTAATTGAACATTTATTTTCTTGAAAATAAGCAAATTATTCATTTAAAATGTTGAAGTATTTCTAGTTTCAACTAGTTATTGTTCTCAAACCAAGTGTTGATTTGTCATTTTTTTTCTTGCAAATAGAGCGTGACAAGGGTAAAACTGTAGAGGTGGGAAGAGCATATTTTGAAACAGAGCAGAAACACTTCACAATCCTGGATGCTCCTGGTCACAAGAGTTTTGTGCCTAATATGATTGGTGGTGCCTGCCAAGCTGACTTGGCTGTTTTGGTAAGTAACTAGACAGCATTCCATCAGTATTCTTGATCTGTATTCACCTCATGATATTATATTTCATAATGGGTAATTAAATTGTTTCCTATGAATTAATTTGATATTTTAGGTAATATCTGCAAGAAAAGGTGAATTTGAGACTGGATTTGAGAGAGGAGGTCAGACGAGAGAACACGCAATGTTAGCCAAGACAGCAGGTGTAAAACACCTTATTGTGTTAATCAACAAGATGGATGATTCAACAGTTTTATGGTCAGAAATTCGCTACAATGAATGTAAAGAGAAACTTGTTCCCTACCTCAAAAAGGTTAGTATATTAATTTTTAAATATTTTAGAGATTTATAGTAGTCCTATTTTATTTCTGAAATTTTCAGTCCTTTGTATTTTGGGCAATATCTGATGTGTCTGTGAATTGACTTCAGATAAAATGCTTTTAATGAATAGCCATAATGCAAAGCTTTGTTGTAATATTAAAGTACAGTATAACACTCTTGAGATTGATCATTTAATATTACTGCTATCACTTTTTTTAGCTCTAGTTCTCTGATACTCACTTTTACTCCATTTACCCCTCCCTATTGAAATTTTCCTACCCCGTTTAGCCTTATTTCACTTAGAACTAAGACTTTTTCATTCATAACATTCTTGACAAATTCTTTCTTCTCATCAGTAATACACCCCATGCATATTTAAACATTCCTACTTTAAAATTTACTTTTTAAATTTAGTAATCTATTCAGAAGGATAATTAGCCCCTGGCAGTTTAGTCTCCTTTTACATCACTCATGGCTTATGGGGAAAACTTTCTTCACTTTCCCATGGAGATGAAAGGAAACACTATAAGAAAAAGAACTATTAAGAAATTAGTAAGACACTCAGATGAGTGTGTATCCTTGTACATGCGCAACTTCACGTATATCATCATGTGGGTAGAAGTAGCAAGATGTGCTTTTTATCTTGCGTGTTTCAGACAGAAAGAAAAGATACCAGCAGTCCTACTGTTGTATAAAACAATTTTTGGTTTCCATTTCATGCTCATTTGGCAGAACAGTAGTACCTCCCTAGGTGGTTGCTGTTTACCAACCTACTACCAAATGTTTAGTAAAATATGGTGAGGAAATGTGACTGGCTGTAGCAGCTAATGCTGCCTCCCACTTTTTCTAATTATTTTTTCATTGCTTTGGCTTTATCATATGGTTTTCTCTTTGGTCTATGTATGTTGATGTACAGTAGACATTTATAATTTACATGGTTTTGGTTCCTGAAAATTGAGCTGCTAATGATTTCCATTACTTATGGATTGAAAAACGTGGAAAAAATGAAGGTGTTTCTAAGACCTCTTCTAACCTTGCCAGTGATGATGCTTTGTGAAATGCCTGAACTCTAGTGAGGCATGGACAGTTAAAACAAGGAGTGTATTATCTTAAAAGTGGTTATATTAATAATGTATGTTATTTGTTACATACCTTCAAGTTGCATTCAGGATGCTTAATATCTTTGAGTGGAGAAGGTGGTTGTGGTCTTGGGTCGAGGTTGAAGGTTGGGACTTTTGTTATTTTGATGCAGCTTCACCAGCTGACTGTTGCATTGGAGTGCTTAGGTACTCTGCCATGCACTGCTGGTTTGTTTTACCCTGAAGTTCTTAAGACAGCAGATGATAAGGCCCAAGCACCTGATCCAGATCATGCTTTACAGCCGTGCTTCAAGATGAGTTATGGTCCTTACAATAAATAAGTCTCAACTTTACCAACAGTATGCAGTGACCTGCATCTCTTGCAGTGTCATCATTGCTCCTTCAGGCTCTGGTTCTTTATCCTCATTGTCTTCTGTTCTCTGCAGTTGGGAATTTAATTCGTACATTCCCCTGCAGTTGATTGTTGCAGTGGAGTTCTTATATATTGTTATATGCCGCAGATTTGACCCTGCAGTTATTTATACAGCTCACTCCGCATTCTAAACAGCACTAAATGTGCACTTGCTGTCCTTCCTCTCACACACTTTCATAGTATGATAAAAGCTTTTTACCTGATAATAAGGCCATCCAGCAGAACACTTCTTCATTTGCTTTTCTATTCACACATTTATTATACATTTTTTAGCTGCAATGGCCTAGTTCTCATTCTTTTCACCGTGTTGCATTGAGGATTAGTCGTTGCACAAGCCTTTATTTTCTTCTCATTGTCTTGAATTGAACAAATCATTGATTCTCTTAACACCAAACATATGCTGTCTCCATGACACATGCACCACTCTTTGACACCTTGATTTTTTTTTAATATGCATAGTTTCACACTTAATTTTCTTTCTTGCTTTACCAACATCACCTGCACTTCATTTGGATACCATGATAAATATCCAAAGACGAGATGTGGTGATGAAAAGGAGAAACTGAGCAATAATATACGCTGACCGATGTGGAAGGCTGTTTATTTACATCCATTCACTCTCCCTCACACCCTCTGCACTGCTAAAACAATTGAGTTGCCCAATTCATAATATGGGTCTCCTGCCTGCCTGTCTCGGCACTCCTTAACACAATTGCGTACCACCAGTGGAAATAAATTCCACACCTTAATGGAAATGGGTGTGCTTCTGTTGGAAATGTAAAACTAAATTTAAATAGCATAATGTTGAAAATGCAAGCTATGATTGCATTACTTAAGGTTTTCTGCTGTAGGTGGGGGTGAGTTTCTATGGATTTTGTGCAATTTGGTAGTGAAATGTGGCTTTTATTTTTTTTTATGTAGACACACATGCGAGTATGTCAGTAATAAACCTCACTACATCCAGCTTGGCCAAGTAGGCACACATTAACATTCCCCACAATCTTTGAATGCTTAAAGTAATGACTCAGTAATGTAAGGTTAGAAAAAATATAGCAATTTTTACTTGATAGAATATAAAAGTTTAGCATATTTGGAGGTGTTTGAATAACCTCTTTCCATGTGTTTGTTGCTTTGTGTAATGCAGTTTTAAGCTCTGTGGCTTTTTTGAAGAATGTAATCTACACATTGAAGGTTTACTGTATCTGAAATGAATCTTTTAAATAAGAATGAAATGTAAACGTATCATTTATTTGGAGAGTGTGACCATTTTTACATGCAGTGCATTGACTGTTACTCAGTAATGGCATTCAAGTGCCAGTTTTGGAAAGTGATGGAGCTTATTAAGGGTACCATAGTTATCTGATTAGCTGAAAAGTTATTTACCTGGATAGCTTGTGTATTAGACTCTATGGTACAGTCTTCTGTTTTGAAATTGAGACTGGATTATTATCAAAATTCTTATTAAAAGTTTTGTATAAAAAACTTTTCATTAATTCTTATTTAATATGGTTATTATTTTTTTACACTACTACTATTATGGTGTGGTAATTTTCTGTTTATGATAAATGTTGAACTTTAGAAAAGTGCTCGTAACATATATACAGTGGACCCCGAGTTTCGTAAAAACTTCACTCCTGAAGTCTGCTCAAGTGCCATTACCGAACGAATTTACTTCCTTAAGGAAAAATTTCACGTAGGTTAGTCTATTTCAGACCCCCAAAAATACACTTCCACAAGAACTTACAAAATTATACTTACATAATTGCACGATTTCCGGGGTATTCGTTAACCGAGGGTCCACTGTACTGAGCTAATTTCTCTAACATTAAATTTTAATTACCTGGTTTTCCATTCATTGTTACCACAAGCAAACAACCAAAAGGATATAAATTGCTCTAATTTTGTACATTTACAGCCAATATACCTGCATTGCTCTTTTTAAGCTAATGGCTTATATTAACTTTAGAATTATCATTTTGATATGTAATTTATTGTTTTTGTACTTAACTTTTGTTTTCTTTACAGGTTGGCTTCAATCCAAATAAAGATATAATGTTTATGCCATGTTCAGGACTCACTGGTGCTAACCTAAGAGAATCTATTGATGAAGCAGTATGTTCGTGGTATAAAGGCCCAGCATTTATACCATACATTAATGAATTACCAGCTCTAAATCGTAACGTTAGCGGACCTTTCATGATGCCTGTAGTAGATCGCTACAATGACAGAGGAACAATTGTTATGGGAAAAGTTGAATCAGGATGTTGCAAGAAAGGTGATAGCATCATTGTAATGCCAAATAAGGTTAGTTATGTTTGATCATGTATTTATGTATTTTGATGGGTGAGAGGATGTATGAGTTGAATTGCAGGCCTATTTACAATATCATAATATTAACTTAGGATGAAGCCCAAGAGGGAGATAATGCAATGTGTTAACTGTTTACTTATGGTGATTGCTGACACATACAATGTTTATCCTTTATTCTCCTTCCAGTGCCTCCCTCTCACTTGCTTTTGCTGTGGGATTTTCTGAGTAGCTATTAACCCATTAACTGTGGCATACCAAGAATTTAAATTTCCTGTGTGTGTATTGTGGGGTGGTGGGGCAAGATTGGAAGAATGCAATTTTATGAATCAAATGAGACTAAAATGAGTGGAATCTAATAAAAAAAATTAGTTATGATGTGTTGAAATTGTAAAAAAAAAATGATCTTGTTGGCAACAGTAATGTAAATGAGCCAGCAATATTTACATTTTTCAAGTTGACATCTAATTTTGATTGTTTTTCTTTTTTTATTGTTTTTAATGTTTAACACTGTACACCAGTTAATGATGCTGGATTTGTTTCATAAAAGGAAATTTTATAATGTTGCAATTGTGATATTACAAATATTTAACTATATTGAGTTAAATCTACATAGTGTGTTTGGCAGAATTAATTTTTTTTTTACACCAGATGTTTCCCACCAAGGTAGGGTGACCTGAAGAAAACTTTTAACATCACTTTCTCCATAACTGTCTTGTTGGAAGCATGCTGACATTACAGCTTAGGTGGCCCCCCAAACTGCAGTATTCCCACCCCTCCTTCAGAGTGCAGGCACTATACTTCCCATCTCCAGGACTAGTCCAGCTAACTGGTTTCTCTGAATTCCTTCATAAATGTTACCTTGCTCACATTCCAAAAGCACAAGTCATAAATACCACTAGTTTGTCAGGCACATCCTTGTCACCTGCATACTAGCTTATTGGACACATCCTTCAATTGTCTTAAGTGCATGAGAGGAGGTAATTTAGTCTAGTTTGACTTTGGCATTTGTGACTTGGGATATTCTCTCCTTATCTCAATTTCTCATGCATATTAACCCTTATTGTCATCTTTGCTGCTCTAATAATGCAGAAATAAACTGTGTTCAATGTCATACTAGCACTCAAAGATTTTTATACGTAAAAATGTTTTTTATTAAGATTAATGTAAATTTAAAAATCGCCTTTATGATTGTAATTAAATTTCTCAAAATTGACTGACATATGTGAGTGAAAGATGAATGTATGTAATGTAATGTTAAGCCATTACTGAGAATATCAGCAACATAATTTGATTTTTTTATTCCATAATTACATTTCGTTTGTTCAAAACTCGTAAGATATTTGAAAGTTTTTTATTTGGGTTACTTGACAGTTTTCTTTGAGTGTGAAGGCTATTCTTAGTTTTTGGTATTTATTTTTTGTTTATTGTTTTTCTACTTCAGACCCCAGTCACAGTTGACTTATTGTGGAGAGATGAAGATGAAACTGGTTCAGTCAATTGTGGCGAGAATGTTAAGGTAAAACTCAGAGGAGTAGAAGAAGCGGATGTTGCGCCAGGTTTTGTTCTCTGTGATCCTAATAATCCATGCAAAACAGGGAGGATATTTGATGCGCAGGTAATGTGAATGTAATGTACTTGTTTTTTTCCTTTTTTTTTTTCTTCCTTACCAAGGCATAATGACCCAAAGAAAACAGTAGCCAACATTCCTCAGTTGCTATCTTTCCAAAAGTGTGCTGATATCATAATCAGATTACCCTTCAACTGCAACATCCCGACCATCCCCAGAGTCCAGAACTCGTGTCTGATTAACCAGTTTTCTGAATCCCTTCATAAATGGTACCCTACTCCCATTCCTATAGCATATTCATTAACCCTTTCACTGTCTTTTATGTAGAGCTGTTATTGAGGCCAGGGTCCATTAGATAAGCTGTGAGTGGTAAATTTTGTAAATGTTGCTGTAGGGCCTCAAGTGTCTGCTGTGTTTCTTTTGGGATTGTTTTTTAAATTAAATTTTTTTGAATTTTGTAAAATTGGCCAAATTACTGCATTCTATGCACTTTATAGGGTATCTTTGATAGTTGAATGGGCAGTTTCTTGTGATCAGTCGATAGAATGAAAGGCATTGGCTTAAAATAGGACCCAGAGTGGGCAGAATTACCACTGTATTAATTTTTCCGACATCTATAACTTTGCACCTGCGTACTTTCTGTAAGTTTTCCCTCAAATTTTGTATTTTTGGTGTCATTACCTTCAGAAAAAGATTCTCTACTGTTTTCAAAGCATGTTCTTTTTTAAATGCAGACACTGAGCCCTTGTAACATTGGGGCTTCTGACAGTGAAGGGGTTAAAAACCAGGTGTTTCCATGCACTCTTATCTAACATGCTCACACATGGTTGCTGGATGCTCAAGCCCCCTAAGACTTAATTCTTGTACCCACTCCATTCTTAGGATGACCTCTCCTACCCTCCACTCCAGGTGTATGCACCCTCTGTCCCTGTCCATCCTCTCTACATACCAAAACTATTAACAATCCCTCCTGAGCCCTCTGAGTTATACCCTTGGTCACTTGCATCACCTTTTAATTTCTGTACTATGAATTCTGTGCATTATATTCATACCACACATTACATTCAAACATGACATATCTGTTTGCTACAGATGGAATGATGCCAAAAATTTTGCTGGTACTGTTACTCGATTTTAGGCCATTACCTATACCATCAAAATTAACCAAGACTATAGATACCAATACAATAAAAATTAGCTGATACCCACCAACATCTACATTCAGTTTTAGACCAACATAGATAACCTCAAAAGTATCCATTACCATTAAAACTGTTACTGATACTATGGCAAACCTCAGCCTTATACCAATATAAAAATGTTGGCATAAGTAGAAGTGTGTTAATGACAGAATATAACATTCAATCGCCAACATTGTATGATACTGAACAGTCAAAACAAAAACTTTCTAAACAGAAAAAGCAAAATGATGGCACCTTGAATCCCCAAGGGTGCAGTTATTCAGAAAGTTTACTGTACATATTGTGTTTTGAGATGTAGTTATTGTATATAACTTTCAGATAGTGGTGTTAGGTTTGGTTTTGGTCTGTAGGTGTTGAAAATTTGTATTATATTGGTTTAAGTATATCTGAAGAGAATGGTATTATGATTTGCCAAATATTGTTGTGAATAGCAAAGTAGGACAGATGCAACAGTTTTAAATTTTAGTTGGTTTTCATTGTTAAGCAAGTACATTGCTGAGGTAATTTTTGTTAGGTTGAAGTTTTTCTTTTTCTCCATTATGTTAGTTCATAGGTTGAAGAATTATTGGTTAATGACATAGTGGATATTTGTTAAAAAATAAAAAATCAGTGATTTATGTGAATCTTTTTATTTTTATTTCAGGGGTATATTTAAATTCTTTAGAACAGTGGACCCCTGGAGTTCGTCATTAATTCGTTCCAGAATGCTGCTCAAGTGCCATTACCGAACAAATTTGTTCCCATAAGGAATAATGTAAATTAGATTAGTCCTTTTAGACCCCCAAAAATACACTTACAAAAGCACTTGCAAAAATACACTTACATAATTGTTCGAGTTTGGAGCAGTACGAACTCCGGGGGTCCACTGTATAAACAATGTCAATATCTCTGCTGAATTTTGTGTCTTGTAAATGATTTAAAGAAGTAAGATATCAAAATAACTGAATTCAGACTTATTTGTGTTTCACTTGTAGTACATTAATAATAATTTTACAGGTTGTTATCCTTGAGCACAAGTCGATCATATGTGCAGGTTACTCTGCTGTTTGCCACATTCACTCAGTAGCAGAGGAAGTTACAGTCAGACTTCTTATTTGCTTAATTGACAAGAAGACTGGGGAAAAATCTAAGGTTCGACCACGGTTTGTTAAACAGGATCAGGTATGTTAAATTTTCATTTTTTTTGGTAGTATAATGTTTTTATATATGCATGTTTGCTTTCACAATGTGTTTTCATATTATAAGGTTTTTTTCAAATTAAGCTGGTTTTTTTTCACCTGTAAGGATAAGGAAAAATTGATTTGCATCTATTCTTTCAGTATTCAGCTGTTAGTGAGCATCTTCCTTTGAAATTTAAAAATGTGAGTGGTGCATTGAGGTATCTGTGGAGACAAAAAACGTTATCCATGGAGGCAAAGAAGGGAATGTACGAAAGTATAGTGGTACCAACACTCTTATATGGGTGTGAAGCATGGGTTGCAAATGCTGCAGCGAGGAGGAGGCTGGAGGCAGTGGAGATGTCCTGTCTAAGGGCAATGTGTGGTGTAAATATTATGCAGAAAATTCAGAATGTGGAAATTAGGAGAAGGTGTGGATTTACTAAAAGTATTTGTCAGAGCGCTGAAGAGGGGTTGTTGAGGTGGTTTGGTCATTTAGAGAGAATGGATCAAAGTAGAATGACTTGGAGAGCGTATAAATCTGTAGGGGAAGGAAGGCGGGGTAGGGGTCGTCCTAGAAAAGGTTTAAGGGAAAGGGGTAAAGGAGGTTTTGTGGGCGAGGGGCTTGGACTTCCAGCAAGCATGTGTGAGCGTGTTAGATAGGAGTGAATGGAGACGAATGGTTTTTGGGACATGACGATCTGTTGGAGTGTGAGCAGGGTAACATTTTGTGAAGGGATTCAGGGAAACCAGTTAATTGATTTAGTTGGACTTGAGTCCTGGAAATGGGAAGTACAATGCCTGCACTTTAAAGGAGGGGTCTGAGATAGCGACAGCTGGGAGGGACTTTTCTCAGCTGTCGTATCTGAGCTCCTCTGCAAAGACAGTGATTATGTATGAGTGTGGTGAAAGTGTTGAATGATGATGAAAGTATTTTCTTTTGGGGATTTTCTTTCTTTTTGGGTCACCCTGCCTCGGTGGGAGACGGCCGACTTGTTGAAAAAAAAAAAAAAAAAAAAGAAATTCACTAACAGACCCCAAAAATACACAAGTTGGGTATGTAAATTTTAGGACTTGCCCCACGAAATTGTAATGACACGATTGCAAACAAACCATGCCACGGGTGGGGTTCGAACCGCGGTCAGAGAGTCTCAGAACTCCAGACCGTCGCGAAGCCACTGGGCCAGCTAGTTTCAATAAGATTCATCCAACTATGTATATTTCTACACCATAGGAAGGTTAGCATAGGCACCACTGTGTCCACAAATGCAAGTTTTTACAGACGAATCTCCCGCTAGCATGGCCATGACGAACTCTAGCTCAAGTCCCCCTCAAAGCCGTCAACATGACTCATGAAATCTGACCGCGGGTTCGAACCCCACCCGTGGTATGGTTTGTTTGCAATCGTGTCATTACGATTTCGTGAGTCATGTTGACGGCTTTGAGGGGGACTTGAGCTAGAGTTCGTCACGGCCATGCTAGCGGGAGATCGCTGTAAAACTTGCATTTGTGGACACAGTGGTGCCTATGCTAACCTTCCTATGGTGTAGAAATATACCTAGTTGGATGAATCTTATTGAAGCTAGCTGGCCCAGTGGCTTACGCGACGGTCTGGAGTTCTGAGACTCTCTGACTGCGGGTTCGAATCCCACCCGTGGTATGGTTTAGGACTTGCCCCTCTGTGTTACCATCAAATATTTTGTGTGTTATCAAATATTTAACAGGTGTCCTTGTAGTCTTTCCCCCCTCCTCCAGTGTCAGTCCATGGTTTCTATCAACTCACTTTTCATTTGATGAACTAAATATTTCCTGTGTTGGACACAATGACTTATCTGATAGAATATTTTGTTGACCTGTAATGGGTGCATGTTATTTTGCCTATCTCTGGTGTAGCTGTTTAAATTTACATTTTTTTTCCATAGCATTTAGGCTAAAGAATTTGTTGATTTTGACTATATATTATTTCCATTCCTTTCTCCATATTTCCTAATTGTATATTTTCCCCAAAGTACTCTTTGCCATTTCCTTATTTCTTGGCTTACAAAAGTTGCAGTTGGTTTCTCTTTAATACACTGGAACCCCGGTGTTTGAACGTAATTGGTTCCTAAGTGGTGGTCAAACTGTGAAAAGTTCGATGTCCAAATCAGTATTTCCCATTGAAATACATGTTAATGGAATTACATAATTGGTTCTGGGCCACGAGAAGTTAATATAATTCCTGTTAATAAAACAAATGAACAGAGAAACTATAACTTTACTTTTACTGACTTAATTTGACTGGCACAGGCAGAAATTGCAGAGGAAGGAGGCTACTGTTTAGATGGGGGAGTCACCTTCTGGTTCACCTCTAACCCACCTAGGGAGACGACTTCCTGAACCACTGGCTTTGCCTCAGTCTCTGCTTGCCACAGAGTCAGGCCACAACTTCCTCCAAGTAGTTAATCGTTCTTTGGAAAACATCTCCCAAGGCTTTAATTATCAGACTCGCACACTGGAGGATGTTGAACTGATTCTTCCAAGTCTGAGTTAGGTCAGTGTCAGAGGTCATTTCAAAGCACTTATGAAACAGGGCTTTTGATGCCAACTGAATTGTAAACAAGCCGGCGTGTTCGGACTCCAGAAAAATGTTCAAAGACCGGGTCAGGTTTTTTCTGAACAAAATTGTTCAGACTGGTTTGTTTGAGGTCTGATACGTTCAAATACAGGAATTCGACTGTATATTTCCAAACCAGCATGCAGACTTCTTGAACTACTGTTAAAATTTCTACATAAAAGATGGATAATAGGTAAATTTCAGGTTTGAGTGCCTTAGTAAATTTGCAACATGCATTTATAACTTTACAGAAATTTATATTTTTACAGATTGCAATAATGAGATTTGAGACATCTGGAGTAATTTGTATGGAGGCTTTCAAGGATCATCCACAACTTGGACGGTTCACATTAAGAGATGAAGGTAGGAATTATAGATTAGGATATAACACAACTGGGTTTATTGTAGCCTTGATGCCAGTAAAGTTCTCTTGATCCAACGAATTGGAGCTACCCTTCCTCAAATTGGACCTGATTCCCCTTTCCCCCATTTCCCAGATGCTGTATGACATCCACAGATTGAGTGGTTCCCCATGCATATTTGCTTTCAGTGGGTAAAAGTAGGTCTTAGACAGGGATGTGTAATGTCACCATGGTTGTTTAATATATTTATAGATGGGGTTGTAAAAGAAGTAAATGCTAGGGTGTTGGGGAGAGGGGTGGGATTAAATTAGGGGGAATTAAATGCAAAATGGGAGTTGACAGTTACTTTTTTGCTGATGATACTGTGCTTATGGGAGATTCTAAAAAAAAGTTGCAAAGGTTAGTGGACGAGTTTGGGAGGGTGTGTAAAGGTAGAAAGTTGAAAGTGAACATAGATAAGAGTAAGGTGATGAGGGTATCAAACGATTTAAATAAAGAAAAATTGGATATTACATTGGAGAGAGGGATTATGGAAGAAGTAAATGTTTTCAGATATTTGGGAGTTGAGTGTCAGCGGATGGGTTTATGAAGGATGAGGTTAACCATAGAATTGATGAAGGAAAAAAGGCGAGTGGTGCGTTGAGGTATCTGTGGAGACAAAAATCATTATCCATGGAGGCAAAGAAGGGAATGTACGAAAGTACAGTGGTACCAACACTCTTATATGGGTGTGAAGCATGGGTTGCAAATGCTGCAGCGAGGAGGCGACTGGAGGCAGTGGAGATGTCCTGTCTAAGGGCAATGTGTGGTGTAAATATTATTCAGAAAATTTGGAATGTAGAAATTCGGAGAAGGTGTGGAGTTACTAAAAGTATTTGTCAGAGGGCTGAAGAGGGGTTGTTGAGGTGGTTTGGTCATTTAGAGAGAATGGATCAAAGTAGAATGACTTGGAGAGCGTATAAATCTGTAGGGGAAGGAAGGCGGGGTAGGGGTCGTCCTAGAAAAGGTTGGAGGGAGGGGGTAAAGGAGGTTTTGTGGGTGAGGGGCTTGGACTTCCAGCAAGCATGTGTGAGCATGTTAGATAGTGAATGGAGACGAATGGTTTTTGGGACCTGACGAGCTGTTGGAGTGTGAGCAGGGTAACATTTTGTGAAGGGATTCAGGGAAACCAGTTAATTGATTTAGTTGGACTTGAGTCCTGGAAATGGGAAGTACAATGCCTGCACTTTAAAGGAGGGGTCTGGGATAGTGACAGCTGGGAGGGACTATTCTCAGCTGTCGTATCTGAGCGCCTCTGCAAAGACAGTGATTATGTATGAGTGTGGTGAAAGTGTTGAATGATGCTGAAAGTATTTTCTTTTTGGAGATTTTCTTTCTTTTTGGGTCACCCTGCCTCGGTGGGAGACGGCCGACTTGTTGAAAAAAAAAATCACAACACCTGATGTATGAAGGTGGTGAGCTTTGTGGTTCATTGAACACTGCACATAGTAATTTTCCATCAGTCAAAACATATTCTATGTACAGGTTCTAATAAGCCACACATCCTAGTAACTATAAAGGCAGGTGTATTTAAAAGGCAGTTAATTCAGTCTAGTACCTTAGTACAGTACCTCTGCAGAACATAATTTTAATGATGAAAAATTAAAATAGGGACACTTGTAGATTGACGCTCTTCCACTTATACGATGACTCCTCATGATAAGCAACATTGATCAACAAGCGAACAAATGTAGTGCATGGCTTTCTTGCTAGGATGATGATGCTTGCCAAGAGAGGTTTCTCTTACAGATTGTTTTTGTCATTTTGCTGTTTATCTTGGCTTCTTAGCATACAATACTGTCAAGCCACTATATTTAGCCCAAGCCAATTGGTATCAAAAGACCATAAAGAGGTAGACTAGCAGTGGTTCAAAAGCCAAGAAAAAAAGTATTACCTTAGGCCATACTTTTTGGCTGGTTGTTGCTGGTTAAAAATCATGGCATAGCAAAATAACTTAGCCTGGCTAAATCCACAGTAGACCATGTACCATTTGGCATAAATGTAAAAGTTGATGAAAGTGCTAGGTGTGCAAATCCACTTGCTTCTGCAATACTATTTTGCAGAGGGAATAAATTGTGGATTGAGCACAAGACCCATAATCACATGCTACTTGAAATAGTTATTCAGATGGCCTTGAGTTTCAGGAATTTAAAATAAAATGGTGGAGGCTGCCGTGAGGGGTTGTTGGCAGGTTCAGGAAGTGTGGCAGCTTTCATAACTTGGACATGAGTGGTGAGGCTGATCCCTTTACAAAGTCTTGAAATAAATGATAGGAGAATGTAGCTAACTGTAGGTAGCTATATATCTCGGAAGTCTTCACTGCTGAAAAGACGACTATTGGAAGTGGATGCCATATCAGGACATGAGAAAGGGGCTCCAGGACTCAAACTAGCCAAAGACAATAATTATTCATAGAGGCAATACCCAAGAGCAGTGAAAGATCCCCTTTTAACCCTTTCATTGTCCAGACCCCCAGTCTGAAACTTGACCACACTGTCCAAGAATTTAAAAAAAAAATCTTTCAAATGGTAATAAATCAAAAAAGTACGAAATTTGATGGAATATTGACGAAGTTACGCATTCACAAATTTTGCTGTGAGAGAGATTTATGCATCGGCAATTTTGCCCACTTTGAGTCGTATTTTAGGCCTATTACATTGTTCCAGTCAACCAAATTCTTAGCTATTTCGGTAGTATGTCTTCCATTTTTTCAATTGAGCACAAGAAATCGACCAATCAACTATTTCAACTACCCAATAAAGTGATCAACAATTTGGTAATTGCCCAATTCACACAAATTTCAAAATAGTCCAGAGTATTAGTTACGTTCCTAGGCTTTGCACATGAATTCCATTTTGACTCGTCTCTTTTGTGTCTCTCTGTGCCTCTCTCTGTGTCTCTGTCTCTCTCTCTCTGTGTCTGTGTCTCTCTCTGTCTCTCTCTCTCTCTGTGTCTCTGTGTCTCTGTCTCTCTGTCTCTGTCTCTCTCTCTCTGTCTTTGTCTGTCTTTCTGTGTCTGTCTCTCTCTCTCTGTGTCTCTGTCTCTCTCTGTGTCTCTCTGTCTCTGTCTCTCTGTGTCTCTGTCTCTCTCTGTGTCTGTCTCTGTCTGTCTCTCTCTTTGTCTCTGTCTTTCTGTGTGTCTGTCTCTGTCTCTCTGTCTCTATCTGTCTCTCTCTGACTCTCACACTCATTCTCTCCCACTCTCTCACTTTCACACTCTCCCACTCACTCTCCCACTCACTCTCCCACTCTCCCACTCCCACTCTCCCACTCCCACTCTCCCACTCCCACTCTCCCACTCCCACTCTCCCACTCCCACTCTCCCACTCCCACTCTCCCACTCTCCCTCTCCCACTCACACTCTCCCACTCACACTCTCCCACTCACACTCTCCCACTCACACTCTCCCACTCACACTCTCCCACTCACACTCTCACACTCTCCCACTCACACTCTCCCACTCACACTCTCACACTCTCACACTCACACTCACACTCACACTCTCACACTCACACTCTCACACTCTCACACTCTCTCACTCTCACACTCTCTTGTGCAATAAAATGACCTGAAATGTAGAGAGCATATATTGTGAAGTTATTGTAAGCAGAGTATTATGTATTGTTGATTACAACCAATTCATATTTTAGAGAAAAATTATAGTATTATTGGAAGAGTGAATAACATTTTATAGTAAAATTTTGAAGTTTAATCATTATTGGTAAATGATGAAAGTACGTTTATAAATCAAGAACATAACTCTTTTTCATTTGCAGGTAAAACCATTGCTATTGGTAAAGTTTTGAAAGTGGTGGAGTAAATTGTTGGACCTTCGCGAGCCTTCGGAAAAAAAGCATGTCAGACTACCAAAAACATGAGTACTGAAGTTATGTGCAATGCCTTTCTTTGGAAATTTTGCTCACACAAAGAGCTTAATGAATTGTCATAAGAGAGGTTTATTCACATGCATCAGTCTAGAGAGATCCATAAAAATTACCTCGAATGAATCACATGAAGGCAGAAGACTCGCACAATTGGTCCATCCACTAAGCAGAGAGAATCAAAGTGCGTGGATGTCCTGCCAGAATCTCCGCCTTTTCCCTCTTCCTGCCATGCTCAACCCTCGAAGACAAATCCTCACTGCAAGATTGCATCGTTGTATGCCCACAGATGGCAGGCTGTTTAGAGAGAAATTGTGGTGGAAGAAATGTGTATACAAGATCAGTGTGGAATGTCTCTTACGTAAATCTTTTATACAGATTTCCTGAGATAGCTTTGTGACTGTGGGTTTTACGCATATTAAGTGATGAAAATTCTTGGTTATGGATGAAAGTACTGTACAGTGAGCAGGGAATCTGGGGGTGATTGGAACACTTGAGTAAATGCATTAACGGATTTCACAGTGCACTCGGGTAGGCTTAATAGACAAAATTCTTGTACGAAACTGAAGTGTGCTGACCACAGTTGTAATGTTATAACTATACAAAGTTTATTCAGATCATTGATTTAAAATTATTAGCAAGGGATGTATAATTTTTTTTGTAATGGGTGTTTATTTATTGGAAAGTTAAAATATCACTGGATATATGCACAATGTTTATGCCATATTTTAAGTACTGTTCAGAATTTTAAAAAAATTAAGTTTTGTGAGAACTCTGCTAAAGCCTTGTCTAGGCCTTGTGAGTATCTTTTCTGAGGGTGAGAAGAAATGGCAGTGGGTATTCCTTCTTATGTGATAAATAGACTTTACAGGTACCACATACATCCTTGCTTCCTCCTCTGTGCCTGTGGTTGCACGTTTTAGTGTTAACATGCAGTGGCTTATATTTGTGGTGGTTCTCCTCTTTGGAGCATTTCAGCTGTCCTTTCATTCATACAGTTGGCCAGTGGCGGGCTGTCCTAAGTCCAGATGGCACAGAGGAAGAGAAATGGGACATTGCCTGTGCAGTGAGAGCCCAGTGCTACTGCTAATCTAGGAGTAGGGGCTCCAGAACTCCATAGCTTTTTTGTATTTTTTTTTTATAATATATATTATATATATAGCCTTCACCTTCTGGACTGGGAATGAGAAAAGTACTGGTGCTATGGAGTGTACTGGGTGCCTTGCTCTTGACATAATTTGTGGCTTGTTCATGCTGCTAAATTGTTTGAATTTTGTTATATTTGAGCTATTGTATGCAATTCCAAATGGAATTACTGATAGTTCCCTATATTCATATTGCAATTTTTGTTTTGGCAGTTTTATTAGGCTTAATGAAAAGATAGGTTAGTAAATCACAGAATTTTTTGTATTCCAAGAGCTGCCAGTAGCCCTTGTATAAAGAGGTATTTATATATTTGCTGTTGCAAATTTTTTCTCAATAACCCAAGAAATCTTTTTATTGTAGTTATCCTGTCTAAATGGAAAACTTGTTCGAATATACAGGATGTGGAGGGTGGCCATTGTTTTTGTTACCTGTGTTTACACTGCTTACATATAGGATATATGATTAGTAGTATTTCTTTTAAGAAGGTAGAATTGCACATTTGCACACCAGCTTTTCAACCCTTATAAAAGGTTAAAAACATCTGTATCATCATTGCCTTTATTCCCATACAAATATTGTAGTTCTAAATTATACACCAAACATTTAGTAATTTGAGATGTAGAGCAGAAGTGACCAACTTCTATGACACCTCACTGATTATTGTTTAGTGCAAAGTCGAATTATCAAGTGAGATCTCATTTTTGCACAAATTATTCATATAGCTTTTCATTCACTCTTACCTTTACCATTATTTAGATGGACAAGTACTGCTGTTGCCTAATCTTCCAAATGCTTGTTTTGTTTAAATAGAACAGATTTTATTTTTATATATATATATATATACCCATCCATAAATATAAGGAGTTCCTATACATACTATTGACTATGTCCGTCCACAAATAATTTTGTTTTCAAAGGTAGGTCGTGAATGATTCGGGTCTTTGGAAATGCTTATGATGGTACATTGCTAAAGGATATTGCCTAGGAATGAGTCTTAGTTGATGTTTTTTTTTTCTTTCTACTAAATAGCACTGGAAAATTGCTGCATCCCACATGGCATATATTAAAAACTTGTAAAGTACGATCAATATTACATGATTTGGTACTCCTGCAATTGGAAGATTTTAACTGTTATGACATTTCAGCCATGTTGACCCATGGTAATAAAACAATTACACAAAATCAACAGCAAAGGGTTTGTTGCCACAAGACCTTGTGACTTCACCCCATAGATGGTTATGGTGAGTGGACTGTGTTTAAAATTGATAATCTTCATGATTACTGTACATATATCCTGGAATAGGATTTCAGTCTGACCAAATAGTGGGCTACATATCAAAATTTCAGATATGGTTTGTAGGGTAAATATGATGTGTGTAGCCTTGTATGTTTTCATTTTTTTTTTCTTCAAACAAGTCGGCCGTCTCCCACCGAGGCAGGGTGACCCAAAAAGAAAGAAAATCCCCAAAAAGAAAATACTTTCATCATCATTCAACACTTTCACCACACTCATACATAATCACTGTCTTTGCAGAGGAGCTCAGATACGACAGCTGAGAATAGTCCCTCCCAGCTGTCACTATCTCAGACCCCTCCTTTAAAGTGCAGGCATTGTACTTCCCATTTCCAGGACTCAAGTCCAACTAAATCAATTAACTGGTTTCCCTGAATCCCTTCACAAAATGTTACCCTGCTCACACTCCAACAGATCATGTCCCAAAAACCATTCGTCTCCATTCACTCCTATCTAACATGCTCACACATGCTTGCTGGAAGTCCAAGCCCCTCACCCACAAAACCACCTTTACCCCCTCCCTCCAACCTTTTCTAGAACGACCCCTACCCCGCCTTCCTTCCCCTACAGATTTATACGCTCTCCAAGTCATTCTACTTTGATCCATTCTCTCTAAATGACCAAACCACCTCAACAACCCCTCTTCAGCCCTCTGACAAATACTTTTAGTAACTCCACATCTTCTCCTAATTTCCACATTCCGAATTTTCTGCATAATATTTACACCACACATTGCCCTTAGACAGGACATCTCCACTGCCTCCATTTGATTAAAATTTTAAACTTCATTACTACCTATATCTTTTCTTTTTATATACTCTATCTTCCAGCTTTTTTATATATAATATTTTTGCAATGGTTTCCTCACACGTTGAGGCAATCTGCCCCTTTTCCTTAGGGATTTCTTGTCAGAGAGGCACTTCTGTGATCGAATTAATAATAGCTTTTCCCTTTACTTCACCCAGGCTAAAAGTGTACCTCAAGGCTGCAATTTTAACATTACCCTTTTCTGCTTACCTCTGTGCTCCCTTCCAGTATTTGGTTATTGGTATGTTGATGATTTTCCTATAGCATGTGTAAGCACTGACTGTCGCCTTATAGCAGTCTCCAGAATTCTATTGATTGCACTTCCCACTGGGCCACCTCTCATGGGTTTATATTGTTTATTGCTAAAACACATCTACTTGCTTTTATGAGACATCCTGGTGTCCCTCCTGCTGTTCAATACCTGTTCGGTTCCAGCGTCCTTGAACAGGATATGATCAAATTTCTGTCTTTTGTTGGATTGCAGAATGTCATGGAAGCCTCTCATTACCTCCCTAAAAGTTGCTTGAACCTCCTTACAACTCTGGCCCACCTTTCTTGGGTAGGTGATAAATGCACCCTTTTTTGCAGTCGTGCAACCCTTATCTAAACTAGACTACAGTGACCACCTATATTCTTCATCCTCCACCATTACTCTTTCCAAGTGTTATACCATTCATCATGGATTATGTTTGTGTCTCGGGGCTTGTTCTTCCCCAGTTATAAACCTATATGAAGCGGTGAACATTTGATTAACACGATGGTCATCGTCTTATTTTGTCTGTTCTCGCAATCTTCACAATCCTTCAACGTGTAATACAGTAGTGGATGTTAGTAATGCTTCTTTGTTTAATTAGCACCCCCATTTATTACAGCCCTTTCCCTTCTCTATTGGCTTTACTTAATTTCTCTATTTCCATCCTGCATTTTGCTTTTCCCCTTGGGAAGTCCTGATGATACATGTTTGGTCTTCCCCACTTAAACTCATTTACCTATTATCACTTAATGCTCACTTTCTTAATTACTATTATTTTTTCTCATGCTATTTCAGTGTATGCTGATGGTTCTGAATCCTCTGGTGTCTGGTATACAGTGGTTGTTCCTGACAAAATTATTTGACGTCATTTACCACACGACTGGTATGTTCGCAACTGAGTTTTATGCAACTCTTGTGGCCCTAATGTGCATTGCATCGATGTCCACTTCATTTGTATTCATTTCAGACTCCTGTAGTGCATCAGAGGCTATCCAAAAATTTGATTCCCCTCATCTCATCATCCTGTGTATACAGTGTTGGTTATTCTCCATTTCTAGTAGACACACGTTTTGCTGGGTCCCTAGACACGTTGATGTTCAGTGGTAACAAACGAGCAGGAACATTCTTGGACTATTTTTCAGTGATCTCTTGACAACTTTGCAATTGTTGGCAACATTGGTGGTCCGAGTTGGTCAATAACAAATTTTACTTCAACTTGCATATAGACTTCTGGACTTAATCTTCCCACTGCCATTGTATTTGGGAGACGACTCTCCCATCTACCTATCAGCCCGACACGCTCCAGACACCTCATGGTAAGACACCTGGTGCCACTGTGATGATTGTCAGGTTACATTCAGTTTACAATATCTTGGTAGTGTCCAGCCTATCATTGGGCACATAATTCACTTTTGTCATCTCTGCTACCCCAACAATGACTTGCTGCAAGTCCCACCTTTGATGCATTCACTTTTTGCCTTTTTACTGGAAGCTAACTTATTGCCCCAACTGTGACTATTTTTCCTCTTGCACTCTCCCATATCCCCACTAATCCCTGCCCTCACACACTCCTGCACTTCACTTATCACTTTTGGACATTCCTCCTTTCATGCATCTTTGCCTATAGCAGTGTATAACCCTTTGTGTCATAACAGCCCTTAATTTGATTGTATTATCAGACTTTTGACTCCTTACTGCAATTTAGATGTATTTTTATTTTGGGATTAATTCTTACATATGAGGGTTATATATATAATTTAACTTGTTTTAAAAGTGTAGGTATGTATCTGAACGAATTCTCTTTTGTTCCTCCATTTTTCCTTCGTACTTCATTTTTGTCTTGCAAGTGGAATGCTATGTGAATAAAATGGCACTTTAATGTGACAAGGAAACTTTTATGACAACATTTTGCATGCTTTGCAAGCTTTCAAGTCTTTGAAACCTTGTCATGTAAAGTTTCTGTATTGCATAAAGTCTCATTTTATTCCACCTTTGCTTTTTCTTCCAAGATTGTCTTGTATTCATTGTAATTATCCATATAGGACAGCAGAAGAAAAAAATAAAGATGCATTAATTAGTGGTGCTAATTGACTAGGTGATGAAGCTTCCCCCTCCCCCTTTATTTTATGGCAACACTCAAGAAGTTGAATGCTTTTTACAATTTTTTTAAAGTTAAATGTAAGTTGTGAAAGTGTCATTCAGTCTAGCAGTAGTTTGATCAATCATAATAGGTAATATATGCATGTAGCAGTTGAAATGCTGGTGTATTGGAGGAAGGGGAATTTAAGACATGTTTATTCCTATATGGATTTCACAAGAACTGGGTAGTGTTGTAATACCAGTATGAGATTAGCGTTTTTTTTTTTTAAACAACCATAATACAGTATTTTGACTATTTGATTAGCCTATTATGTAAAAAACTGAAAATCTGGATAGTATGAGATTAATAGTGTTCACATTCAACAAATGTGAACACTATTAATCAATGGCCTTTACCTACAGAATAAAAACAGGTCAGCTACATGAGAATAGAGAACTGTTACAATTAATAATTTTTGATAAGTGGTAGGTTGTAAAAGGTCACATTGAAGCCCAGTCGCAATTTCTCGTTCAACTTTAACCCTTTGGGGGTAGACAGGCCTTCTCAGGAAAGTGTTCCTGGGGTCGAAAATTTTTTGGGAAAAAAAAAAATTAATTTTTTCTTATTAAATGATAGAGAATCTTTTTCCGATCATAACGCCACCAAAATTATGAAATTTGATCGAAAACTAACGGAATTATGCTTTCGCGAAGTTAGTGGTAGCCATGACACTTACGCATCGCGATTTTGCCCACTTTGAGCCCTATTTTCGACAAATTCCAATGTTTCAGTCTCCTAAAATCATAGCTATTTCGCTAGAACTCCATTTCTTCTATCGATTGAGTACAAGAAACCGCCTATTTACCAATTTCATCTACCCAAAATAGTGGTCAGAAAATGGCAATTTTCCAATTTCTCACAAATTTCAAACGATGCCAATTTCAAAATAGGGTCCAGAGTAAACAAGGCAGACATTCCTGGCACTAAAATAACATGTTCTCTGTTCATTAGTCACGTCTCCAGGCCCCTGTTCCATTACTTTTGCTTTTCATTTTGAATTTTTATTCTCAAAAAATAGAAGATTTACTGTTATGTATACAAGTGCATCATTGTAAAAATGGTATAAATAATATCAGAGCACTTGTGCATGAATATAAGACTCGCCAGTTGATGTGTATTGGAGGCATGGTGTGATTTGTTTACTCTTGAACATCATCAAAAATCGAACATTTTCGCTACTTTGAGCTCAATTTCAAGGTACTTGTCATTGTCATACCAATCACAATCATCTCTATTTCTGTAATATATCTTCCATTCTATCAAATGAGACCAAGAAAACGAGAATACATCAATAAATACCATACGAAAATCGACTGCAAAGTCGCTGTTTTAATCGAAAAAAATGGTCAGTTTTTTTTCTCTCGTTATGCAGTGTGTACTGCAGGATTTTTTTTATACTGCGCACACTGACCACACAGACCCATTCTTTCATATGTATGCCTACCAGACGTTTTCTGCTTAAATTGAGGCCGCTAGAATTTGGGCGTACTAGTACGGTACCAACCCCTGCTCGTAAAACGTACTAGTACGGCACCGACCCCGAAAGGGCTAAGGACATGAATTTAATGTTGTTTATGCACTATAGTTCATTTAACCTCTTTCTACATAAAGTAACAAATTACTACCTCCTATTTCTTCAAGTGCTATATAACTTGTACAGGTTTAGTATTCTTTTTTTGGGGGAGGGGGGTTAATATATTACAAAATTTGGAATCTGTATTGGTAGTCTTGTTGTATATCTTCCATTTTTCTATTTTTTTTTTGTTTCACTCTTGTGACTATAGTTCCTGCTATCTTCTTCCTTGGATGAAATCTGATTATTTTCCATTGCCTAGGCATTGTTGGACCTCAGTAGGTTTAGTGCCTCCCCATAATTGTAATGTTGAAGGGCCTCTCATCTTAGGAAATGGAGCTACTCTCCTCTTTCTTTGTTGGACTCTTCCCCCACTCCCCTCTCCTTTCCTTGGATCGAACCTGAATGCCTCCCATAATACCCTTTTTTGGATCAAATAGTGATTAGCCAAGGTGCTGATGGCTCTTTTTGGGCTTAGCACTTCCCAATGAATTTTATTAATAATACCAGTGACAGGGTGGTGATCCAGGAAATTGGAGCTAGCCTTTCTAAGGCCCTCTATGACCATTCTCCTAATGAACAGACTTTTTCAGATCTCGCTGACAGTCCCACCTTTGACACACTCCCTCTTGACTTTGTCAGCAACTGCCTTTTACCAACTTTTATTATAAGTTTCTCCTTTAGCACTCCCCACTACCCTTGCTAACTCTGCCTCTTGCATACTCCTAACCCTCACTGGTTTTGGATCTTTTTATATTCATTTAGGAAATCCCACCCTGTAGTGCTGTATGACCCTTATGGGTTAAGTGCTTAGTGTTGATTATTATGTTACATACAGCTGGTGAGGGGCTCTTGATCTGCACCCCCCCTTTCCCCACAGGTGCTGTATAATCCCTATGGGTTTAGTGCTCCCCCCTAATAATGACCCATACAAATTTAGCAATTTCCCATAAATGTGTTCTCATCATTCCTTGAACAACAAACCCCCAAGAGGTTTCTTGATGCCAGTGAAGGGCTCTTGTTTAAGGAATAAACATTGTCCAGGTCCCTCATTTGGATCACACACAATTGCCTCCCATTCCTCGGATGGAGCAAAATAGAATGACTTCGAGAGTGTATAAATCTGTAGTGGAGGGAAGGCGGGGTAGGGGTCGGCCTAGAAAAGGTTGGAGGGAGGGGGTAAAGGAGGTTTTGTGTGCAAGGGGCTTGAACTTCCAGCAAGCGTGCGTGAGCGTGTTAGATAGGAGCGAATGGAGACAAATGGTTTTTAGGACTTGACGTGCTGTTGGAGTGTAGGCAAGGTAACATTTATGAAGGGTTTCAGGGAAACCGGCAGGCCGGATTTCATTCCTGGAGATGGGAAGTACAGTGCCGGCACTCTGAAGGAGGGATGTTAATGTTGGTTTTGTAGCTGTAGTACCTCTTTAAGGGGGGCTCCTTGTCGAGGTAAAGAGGCTATCGGTCTGAGGAATTGGATCTCTTGGTCTTCTTCCTCAGACCGAACCTAATTACCCCCCAATCCCCCCTCCCCTTTCCCATCTTCCCCATCCTCCCTTTTCCCTTTCCTCCTCCTCATCCCTCCCTTATTCCCATCCCATTTTTACCCTGGGAGCTTCTCTCCACAGGCATTCTAGTTCCTAGGTAGGGGGAAGGGTACTGTGGTCCATCCCATTCCGTTGAGGTTCTTGGCAGTGGTGTAGTTTGCCGTGGAATCTGGATTGCCTGGGGATGTCCCGATCCCTCTCCGGTCTCCCGGGAGGTGGCTTTAGGTATCTTTCGGGCGACGTGTGTATCTCTGGAGGCCACCTTTCGGATTCCGGGTGTGGTGGCATGCTTTGTGGCGGGTATCCGGCCATCCTCTATTTTGTCTGCCGAGGTGGCTCGGTGGATGTGAGGTTGCTATCCCGGATTGCTGGTTTACTGGCATGAAGGGTAGGGTATGGCACGGGTTCCATGCAGCATCTGCACTACTTGCGGTGTTGAGGTCCTCTTGGGCGCGGAGGGGGATTTTCATTCCTCCTAGAAGCTATTCCTCCACGTTCCCCCCTTTTTTTATTCTTTTTTTCTTTCTTTTTTTTTCTTAAAAACAAAAAGAAAAGATAACCTAACCATGGACGACCCAATCCGTGAACCTACTACCCTCGGGCCACTTCCTGATACCGCACCCAGTTCTGATCCTACCTCGTTAATGGACAACTCTTCGGACACCTCCAATACCCCCGTACCTCTTGCTGGTGCCGGTTCGTCCCCTGCTTCAGGTACCGGGGTTCCGACCGGCCCTTTTGACACGTCTGACCTTTGCTCTTCTCTGACCTTGATTCCGGCTTCTCCCTCTACGGTGCGGCAATTTTCAGATTGCTCGCCCGTCGCACGTCGGACCACCTTCGGTCCCTCATCCAAACGACCAAGACCCTCATTCGTCTCAGAAACGACCAGCTCGTCACGCACTCCCCTTAAACACTTTGTTTCACACTACTCAATGGACAAAAGTTTTTTACTCTACGACCAACTACTCCAACTACCTATCTTTCCGATCATAGTATTGGTAAAGCTCTCCTACGCCATGTAGGTAAAGATATCTCATTTCACGCTCTCAAGAGCGGCACTCGCATCATCACGGTCCAGAATGTTGGCCAAGCTCGCAATCTCTCTCCTTACGACCACTATCACTATTGACAAACTTCATTCTCTCAATTCTTGTAGTGGTACTGTCATTTTACCCCACACCATTTTCCAACGGAATTTCCAGACATGTGGTGATGACATTCTGGAGCAGCTTGAGCTCCAAGACCTCCCTATCCTCAAAATTGACACTTTTGTCCTCCCAGCCAATAAGCGAAGACGTTATCCTTGCAGTGTCGCTCGTTTAACATTTGACTGCCGTGAACTCCCACCTTCGGTCTACATTGCAGGTCAATGTTTACATGTTCGAAAGGTGACCCCTACACCGCAACAGTGTAGAAACTGCTGGCGTTTTGGTCATCCAGCAAAATATTGCAGGTCCATGGCCGAATGCCCAGTCTGTGATGCCGACGACCATGCCAGTCCTTCTTGTACTCTACCTCCCTCTTGCCTTAACTGTCATGAGGCACATCCATCATACTCTCGCCGTTGTCAGGTTTACCTGAATGAGCGGGAAATCCGTTGTCTCAAAGAGGTGGAAGGCTTCTAATATGCTATTGCCGTATCTCATCTACGCCTTCAAGGGAGACTTCCCCGCATTTCCTATTCTCGAATTGCTAAACGTTGCCCCGCTTCTGGGGTCCCAACTTCCACGGCTTCCTCTGTGGTCGCCTCATCCTCAATCACCCCTGTCTCGAATCCTTTTGATATTCTTGGCTCCGAGGTCCCTACCTCGGCTTCCCATACTGTCCACACTCCTTCCTCTACTCACTCGCACAATTCTGAGCGTCCTCGTCTTTCACCTATACCTCAGCGCCCCCCTTCTCATAAGTCCGGCAAAAAATCCCTACTGCCAGGTTCTTCGCCTCCGACTAGTTCTGTAACGTGTGTGGAGGTTCATCCTCCTCCTCATACACTACCTTCATCCCCTGTCCCCACCCAAACCAATATGACAGTTTCCTCTTCTATCTCCTCGTCCTCTACTTTAGTACAGTCTATAGACTCCCCGATAGTTGCTCCCTCTTCCATTTCTAATGTAGTCCCACATTCTGCATCTTTGACTTCCGAAACACTGGAAGCTATTGCAGAATATATTTCAGAGACTGGACCGATGATGGACACTACTCCATCTGAGGTTCCTCATCTCTCTTCGTCTCAACCCCCCCTTCCTTCACAACGTCCTCCTCCCTCTCTGATTACAGGTCTTCCGCTGCCTCCACATGTGGACTTTTCTAACCCTAGTCCATAGATTCCTCTCACTTCCACTTCTATCTTTTTCTCCATAAATCATGGCTTATTTGCAGTGGAATATCGAGGCCTCAGGGGTAACAGGGGTGAGCTTCAGGTGTTGCTCTCCCAGTTTTTCCCTGTTGGGGTCTGTTTGCAAGAACCCAAATTACAATCCACTGTTATCAGGCCCTTTTCAGGCTATGATTTGTTATATTCATCGGATCCTTTTTCCGATGGAACCTTTAACGAAAGTGCTCTTCTTATACACACTGGTGTTCCATACCGTCAGCTCTGTCCCTTCTTCCTTACATTACACCGCTGCCCGTATCCACTTGAATAAGTGGTATACACTCTGTTCTTTATATCTCTCCTTTTCGCGGGCATTGTCTTTCCCAGATGTTGATTTTCTGGTTTCTTCCTTACCGCCACCCCTTCTATTACTTGGCGATTTTAACGCACACCATTTTCTCTGGGGAGGGTCGCACTGTGACTCCCGTGGCATTCAGTTGGAGGCATTTCTTCCCCTCCATGTTTTAAATACGGGTACTCCTACCCATTTTGATCCTCAAACTCATTCTTTCTCCTGTATCGATCTCTCTATCTGCTCTTCCTCAACAGTCCTTGACTTCACCTTCGGAATCAAGGTCAGACGTATCGAAAGGGCCAGTCGGGTCCCTGGTACCTGAAGCAGGTGACGAACCGGCACTAGCAAGAGGTACAGGGGTATTAGGGTTGTCCGAAGAGTCGTCCATTAACGAGGTAGGGTCAGAACTAGGTGCGGTATCAAGGGGCCCGGGGGTAGGTTCACAGATTACAGCATCCATGGTTAGGTTACTTCTTTCTTTTTGTTTTTAAGAAAAAAAAATAAAAAAGAAAATAAAAATAAAAAAAAGAATAAAAAAAGGGGGGAACATGGAGGAATAGCTCCTAGGAGGAATGAAAGGGTCGAAGCCAATAAGTGAAGACGTTATCCTTGCAGTGTCGCTCGTTTAACATTTGACTGCCGTGAACTCCCACCTTAGGTCTACATTGCAGGTCAATGTTTACATGTTCGAAAGGTGAACCCTACACCACAACAGTGTAGAAAATGCTCTTCTTACAGCACTGGTGTTCCATACCGTCAGCTCTATGTTCCTTCCTTACATTACACCGCAGCCCGTATCCACTTGAATAAGTGGTATACACTCTGTTCTTTATATCTCTCCTTTTCGCGGGCATTGTCTATCCCAGATGTTGATTTTCTGGTTTCTTCCTTACCGCCAACCCTTCTGTTACTTGACGATTTTAACGCGCACCATTTTCTCTGGGGAGGGTCACACTGTGACTCCCTGGCATTCAGTTGGAGGCATTTCTTGCTTCTCTTCCCCTCCATGTTTTAAATACGGGTACTCCTACCCATTTTGATCCTCAAACTCATTCTTTCTCCTGTATGGATCTCTCCATCTGCT
>WNWK01008020.1:0-88189 GCA_009830355.1 Cherax destructor | reverse complement strand
ATCTTCTTGGACCCATATGGCGCTTATTTAGCAGTTGCAGCACTAAAAACAGTGAGTGTGACAATATACTGGTATGAATGGTAAGGGTGTGGGTGAGGTGGTCGCTCTCGCTTGTAAACAGCGCTGGCTCCTGGGTGCGCGCTCAGCTGGGCGCCAAGCGGACACGTCCGGTACGAATGTCGTAAGACGAATCAAACATCGGATGTCGCATTCAAATTTCTTACGTTATAAATATCGGTTATCGAATATAACGTAAGATGATAACATCGTAAGTCGAGGTACCACTGTATTCCTTATGGGAACAAATTCGTTCGGTAACAGCACTTGAACAGCATTCTGAAACGAAATAATGATGTAATCCGGGGGTCCACTGTAGTATGTCATTTTTTGTTTACATACTTACCTATGATAAAGTTTAATTGATAAATTATGCTCAATAAGTCTAACATTAGCACTTTTTCACTGATGGTAAGCACTTCACTGCTTCTCTTAGGCTTTGAAGAACTGCCACAATTGCTACTTTTGCATTTTGAGGGCCATTATTAAGCAAAATTAATAATAATAATAATAATAATAATTTTATTTCATTGCAAGTTTACATCGAGATTGTAATTACAATCATGAACTGAAGTGCAAAGAGAGCCACTAGCATGCCATGGCATTAAGGGCAGATTAATCTAATGGCTTATAGACTACTTAATACTAGAGAAATTTATTGAGTTTGTTTTAGTTAAACATTAGCTTATAATAGTTAATAAATTTACTCAAATTACAATCTGAGGATATTACATTGTGACAAGTATTTTGTAGGATGGTTACATCAATAGTAAATATTGAAATTATATTATAGGAAAATAACAGTGAGCATTGTTGAAAGTAATTTACAGTATGAGTATTTAGTTTAGGGTGAGTAGATGGTTTTTAAGAAGAGTTTTAAATTGATGTTCAGACCAGGTTATTTTAGTATTGACTGGTAATTAAGGGTTATTTTTAGGCCAAGGTAAACTGTGGAAACCAGACCCGCAGATACGGCGGCCCTACTGTAATAATAATAATAATACAGTGGTCCCCCGAGTAACGAACACCCCGGAAATCGTACAATTATGTAAGTATAATATTGTAAGTGCTTGTGGAAGTGTATTTTTGGGGGCCTGAAATAGACTAACCTACATGACATTATTCCTTAAGGGAGTAAATTCGTTTGGTAATGGCACTTGAGCAGGCTTCTGGGATGAAGTTTTTTCGTTACTCGGGGGACCACTGTAATGGTAATACAGTGGTACCTCGAGTTACGATATTTTTTTGTTCGAGAATGCTGTTCAAGTGCCATTACCAAACGAATTTATCCCCATAAGGAATAATGTAAAATAGACTAGTCCTTTTACACCCCCAAAAATATACTTACAAAAGCATTTAAAAAATAAACTTACATAAAAGGGCGATTTTGGGGACCATCGTAACTCGAGGTACCACTGTACATAGGTAATAGGTTTGTAGGTAGCAACCACCTAGGGAGGTACTACTGTACTGTGGTAGTAGGTTGGTAGACAACAACCACCCAGGGAAGTACTTTTGTCCTGTGGTAGTAGGTTGGTAGACAGCAACCACCCAGGGAAGTACTACTATCCTGTGGTAGTAGGTTGGTAGACAGCAACCACCCAGGAAGGTACTACCATCCTGTGGTAGTAGGTTGGTAGACAGCAACCACCCAGGGAGGTACTACCATCCTGTGGTAGTAGGGTGGTAGACAGCAACCACCCAGGGAAGTACTACCATCCTGTGGTAGTAGGTTGGTAGACAGCAACCACCCAGGGAGGTACTACCATCCTGTGGTAGTAGGTTGGTAGACAGCAACTGCCCAGGGTGGTACTACTGTACTGTGGTAGTAGGTTGGTAGACAGCACCCACCCAGGGATGTACCACCATCCTGTGGTAGTAGGCTGGTAGACAGCAACCACCCAGGGAGGTACTACTATCCTGTGGTAGTAGGTTGGTAGACAGCAACCACCCAGGGAGGTACTACCGGCCCGACAAGTGAGTGTAAAACGAAAACCTGTACGTAATTGTTTTACAAGATGGTAGGATTGCTGGTGTCTTTTTTGTCTCATAAACATGCAAGATTTCAGGTATGTCTTGCTACTTCTACTTACATTTAGGACACACTACACATGCATGTACACACACACACACACACACACATATACATGTATATATATATATATATATATATATATATATATATATATATATATATATATATATATATATATATATATACACACACACACACACACACACACACACACACACACACAGAAAAGAGGCACTAAACTACAGACCGGTGTCACTTACGTGTATAGTGTGCAAAGTCTTGGAGAAAATCATCAGAAAAAGAATGGTGGAGCATCTGGAGCAGAACAGGTTAATCAACGCCAGACAGCACGGTTTCAGGGAAGGCAAATCCTGTGTAACAAACCTCCTGGAGTTCTATGATAAAGTAACAGAGGTAAGGCAAGAGAGAGAAGGGTGGGTTGACTGCATTTTCTTGGACTGCAGGAAGGCCTTTGACACAGTTCCTCACATGAGATTAGTAAAAAGATGGAAGACCAAGCGTGTATAACAGGAAGGGCACTGGAATGGATCAGGGAATACCTCACAGGGAGGCAACAACGGGTCATGGTGCGTGATGAGGTATCACAGTGGGCGCCTGTGACGAGTGGTGTACCGCAGGGGTCAGTCCTAGGACCAGTGCTATTCTTGCTATATGTGAATGACATGACGGATGGGATAGACTCAGAAGTGTCTCTTTTCGCAGATGATGTGAAATTAATGAGGAGAATCACATCGGATGAAGACCAAGCAGGACTTCAAAGTGACCTGGACAAGCTTGACATCTGGTCTAGCAACTGGCTTCTCGAATTTAACCCCACCAAATGCAAAGTCATGAAGATCGGAGAAGGGCAAAGAAGACCGCTGACAGAGTACAGGCTAGGTGGACAAAGGCTACAAACCTCATCAAAGGAGAAAGACCTTGGGGTGAGTATAACACCAAGCACGTCTCCGGAAGCACACATCAACCAGATAACCGCGGCAGCATATGGGCGACTGGCAAACCTAAGATTAGCGTTCCGTTACCTTAACAAGGAATCGTTCAAGACACTGTATACCGTATACGTCAGGCCCATACTAGAGTATGCAGCACCAGTCTGGAACCCACACCTGGTCAAGCACGTCAAGAAACTAGAGAAAGTGCAAAGGTTTGCGACAAGGTTAGTTCCACAACTCAGGGTCTGTCTTATGAAGAAAGGTTGAGGGAAATAGGACTAACAACACTGGAGGAAAGAAGGGTCAGAGGAGACATGATAACGACATACAAAATACTGCGGGAATTGACAAGGTAGATAGTGACAGGTTGTTTCAGAGAGGGAACACAGAAACAAGGGGACACAACTGGAAGCTGAAGACTCAGATGAGTCAAAGGGATGTCAGGAAACATTTCTTCAGCCACAGAGTAGTCAGGAAGTGGAATGGACTAGAGAAAGATATAGTGGAGGCAGGAACCATACATAGTTTTAAGACAAGGTATGATAAAGCTCATGGAGCAGGGAGAGCAGAGACCCAGTAGCAGACAGCGAAGAGGCGGGGCCAGGAGCTGAGTCTCGACCCTGCAACCACAATTAGGTGAGTACAATTAGGTGAGTACACACACACACACACACACACACACACACACACACACACACACACCTAGGTTTGATAAAGCTCGTGGAGCAGGAGAGAGAGAGAGAGGACCTAGTAGCAATCAGTGAAGAGGCGGGGCCAGGAGCTATGACTCGACCCCTGCAACCACAAATAGGTGAGTACAAATAGGTGAGTACACACACACACACACACACACACACACACACACACACACACACACACACACCCTACTGGAGTTTTATGATAAGGTAACAGAAGTAAGACACGAGAGAGAGGGGTGGATAGACTGCATTTTTGGACTGCAAGAAGGCGTTCGACACAGTTCCTCACAAGAGGTTAATGCAAAAGCTAAAGGATCAGGCACACGTAACAGGAAAAACACTGCAATGGATCAGAGAATATCTGACAGGGAGGCAACAACGAGTCATGGTACGTGACGAGATGTCAGAGTGGGCACCTGTGACGAGTGGAGTTCCACAAGGGTCAGTCCTAGGACCTGTACTGTTTTTGGTATATGTGAATGACATAACGGAAGGGATAGACTCAGAAGTGTCCCTGTTTGCAGATGATGTGAAGTTAATGAGAAGAATAAAATCAGTCGAGGATCAGGCAGGACTACAAAGAGACCTGGACAGGCTGCAAGCCTGGTCCAGTAACTGGCTCCTTGAATTTAACCCTGCCAAATGTAAAGTCATGAATATCGGGGAAGGGCAAAGAAGACCGCAGACAGAGTATAGTCTAGGTGGCCAAAGACTGCAAGCCTCACTCAAAGAAAAGATCTTGGGGTGAGTATAATACCGAGCACATCTCCTGAGGCACACATCAATCAGATAACTGCTGCAGCATACGGGCGGCTGGCAAACCTAAGAATAGCGTTCCAATACCTCACTAAGGAATCATTCAAGACTCTGTATACCATATACGTCAGGCCCATACTGGAGTATGCAGCACCGGTTTGGAACCCACACCTGGTCAAGCACGTCAAGAAATTAGAGAAAGTGCAAAGGTTTGCAACAAGACTAGTCCCAGAGCTAAGGGGATTGTCCTACGAAGAAAGGTTAAGGGAAATCGGCCTGACGACACTAGAGGACAGGAGGGTTAGGGAGACATGATAACGACATATAAAATACTGCGAGGAATAGATAAGGTGGACAGAGACAAGATGTTCCAGAGAGGGACACAGAAACAAGGGGTCATAATTGGAAGTTGAAGACTCCTGAGTCAAAGGGATGTTAGGAAGTATTTCTTCAGTCATAGAGTTGTCAGGAAGTGGAATAGCTTAGAAAGCGACATAGTGGAGGCAGGAACCATACATAGTTTTAAGACTAGGTTTGATAAAGCTCATGGAGCAGGGAGAGAGAGGACCTAGTAGCAATCAGTGAAGAGGCGGGGCCAGGAGCTATGACTCGACCCTGCAACCACAAATAGGTGAGTACAAATAGGTGAGTACACACACACGCACGCACGCACCCCTACGCACGCACCACGCACGCCCGATGGCATAGTGGCTAGCGCTCTTGCTTCACGCACGGAGAGCCTGTGTTCAATTCCCGGGGCGAAACATTTTGAAGTGTTTGTAACACACACACACACACACACACATACATACAACAGGCCTAGTGTCTAATCAACATGTGCCTAGGACAAAATGGTAACTCTCTCTCTCTCTCTCTCTCTCTCTCTCTCTCTCTCTCTCTCTCTCTCTCTCTCTCTCTCTCTCTCTCTCTCTCATCTCTCTCTACTCTCTCTCTCTCTCTCTCTCTCTCTCTCTCTCTCTCTCTCTCTCTCTCTCTCTCTCTCTCTCTCTCTCCACACACACACACACACCACCACACCACGCACGCACGCACGCGCACACGCACGCACGCCCGATGGCATGGTGGCTAGCGCTCTTGCTTCACGCACGGAGGCCCGGGTTCAATTCGGCGGGGCAGAAACATTTAAGTGTTTCGTACACACACACACACACACATACATACAACAGGCCTAGTGTCTAATCGACATGTGCCTAGGACAAAATGGTAACTAACACACACACACACACACACACACACACACACTCACACTCACATCTCCACTCTCTCTCTCTCTCTCTCTCTCTCTCTCTCTCTCTCTAAATGAAATGATGGAATACGTAGGGGCAAAGTGCAAGGAGGCAGAGGACGGTTTATACCCAGAGGCAAAGGATTAAATGGGAAGGCCAGAAAGAGCCCTGGTTTACCCAAAGGTGCAGGAGGCAAAGACTCAGAGTATCAGAGAATGGAACGGTACAGAAGGCAAAGAACCCAAGTAAACAAAGAGATTAGTAGAAGAGCTGAAACGAGTATGCACAAGTACGGAGGAGGCCCAGAAACAGTACGAAACGACATAGCATCGAAAGTTAAGTCCGGCCGAAACTGATGTTCAGTCACATCGAAGGAAGACAACAGTCAAGGACCAGGTGATAAGGCTGAGGAGAGAAGATGGGGAACTCACAAGTAATGATCAAGAGGTATGTGAGGAGCTCAACTTGAGGTTTAAGGAAGTACTCACAGTGGAGGAAGGAAGGCAGCTGGGTAGACAGGACATGGTTCATCACCAACAGGGATGTACCAAGTGCTAGAGGGCATACACACAACTGAGGAGGAAGTGAAGCAGTTACTCAGTGACCTCGATACCTCAAAGGCGATGGGTCCGGACAATATCTCCCGTGGGTTCTTCGGGAAGGAGCTGAGGTACTGAGTGTGCCACTTACCATAATATTCAACACATCCCTTGAAACTGGGCAGTTACCTGAGGTATGGAAGAAGGCCAACGTAGTCCCCATTTTTAAAAAAGGAGACAGAAAAGAGGCACTAAACTATAGACCGGTGTCACTTACATGTATAGTGTGCAAAGTCCTGGAGAAAATCATCAGGAAAAGAATGGTGGAACACCTTGAGCGGAACAGGATAATAAACACCAGACAGCACGGATTCCGGGAAGGCAAATCCTGTGTAACAAACCTCCTAGAGTTCTATGATAAAGTAACAGAGGTAAGGCAAGAGAGAGAAGGGTGGGTTGATTGCATTTTCCTGGACTGCAGGAAGGCCTTCGACACAGTTCCTCACATGAGATTAGTAAAGAAGTTGGAAGAACAAGCAGGTATAACAGGAAGGGCACTGGAATGGATCAGGGAATACCTCAAAGGGAGGCAACAATGGGTCATGGTGCGTGGTATCACAGTGGGCGCCTGTGACAAGCGGTGTACCGCAGGGGTCAGTCCTAGGACCAGTGTTATTCCTGGTATATGTAAATGACATGACGGACGGGATAGACTCAGAAGTGTCTCTATTCGCGGATGATGTGAAAATAATGAGGAGAATCACATCGGAAGAGGACCAGGCAGGGCTGCAAACAGACCTGGACAAGCTCGACATCTGGTCTAGCAGTTGGCTTCTCGAATTCAATCCCTCCAAATGCAAAGTCATGAGGATCGGAGAAGGGCAAAGAAGACCGCTGACAGAGTACAAGCTAGGCGGACAAAGGCTACAAACCTCGGCAAAGGAGAAAGACCTTGGAGTGAGTATAACGCCAAGCACGTCTCCGGAGGCACACATCAACCAGATAACTGCGGCAGCATATGGGCGACTGGCAAACCTAAGACTAGCGTTCCGTTACCTTAACAAGGACTCGTTTAAGACACTGTACACCGTGTACGTCAGGCCCATACTAGAATATGCAGCACCAGTCTGGAACCCACACCTGGTCAAGCACATAAAGAAACTAGAGAAAGTGCAAAGGTTTGCGACAAGGTTAGTTTCACAACTCAGGGTCTGTCCTACGAAGAAAGGCTGAGGGAAATAGGACTAACAACACTGGAGGAAAGAAGGGTCAGAGGAGACATGATAACGACATACAAAATACTGCAGGGAATCGACAAGGTAGACAGTGACAGGATGTTCCAGAGAGGGAACACAGTAACAAGGGGACACAACTGGAAGCTGAAGACTCAGATGAGTCAAAGGGATGTTAGGAAGCATTTCTTCAGCCACAGAGTAGTCAGGAAGTGGAATAGTCTAGAGAAAGACATAGTGGAGGCATGAACCATACACAGTTTTAAGACGAGGTATGATAAAGCTCGTGGGAGAGCAGATACCCAGTAGCGGGCAGCGCGAGGCGGGGCCAGGAGCTGAGTCTCGACCCCTGCAACCACAATTAGGTGAGTACAATTAGGTGAGTACACACACACACACACACACACACACACACACACCCCTCTGGGGTTTCTTCTGTTTTTCTTACTAGTTCTAGTTCTTGTTTATTTCCACTTATCTTCATGGGGAAGTGGAACAGAATTCTTCCTTTGTAAGCTATACGTGTTGTAAGAGGCGACTAAAATACCAGGAGCAAGGGGCTAGTAACCCATTCTCCTGTTTATATTACTAAATGTAAAAGGAGAAATTTTCCTTTTTCCTTTTGGGTCACCCAGCCTCGGTGAGATACGGCCGGTGCATTGAAAGAAAAAAGAAGAAGAATGATAATAGTAATAATAATAATAATAATCACCCTGGGGTGCTTTAATGTATGTGTAAATTACCTAGGATAACCCAAAAAAAGTCAATCATATTGACTTAATTTCCATTGGTCTCCTTGCTGCATGACACAGGTTTAGTACAGTGGACCCCCGGTTATCAGCCATAATTCGTTCCAGAATGCTATTTGAGTGCCGTTACCGAACGAATTTGTTCCCATAAGGACAAATGTAAATTAGTTTAGTCCGTTTAGACCCCCAAAACTATACTTACAAAAGCACTTACAAAAATACACTTATATAATTGTTCGAGTTGGGAGCAGTACGAAATCCGGGGGTCCACTGTATTTGTCCTTGAGAATAACACATTCACAGGCACTGTGGGCCAATTACCTGCTCAGCATTTCCATACGAAGATGATAATGGTATTTCTAGTTAAATTAACGCAGTTTTTGTCTTGCAGGCCCCTTACCACTGACGAAGAGGCCCAACATGGGAGTCACAATGGCAACGCATCTCATACCATTTATAATTATATTTGCACCCTTCACACAACCTACAGGTAAGCTCATTATTATTGTGAAGTGGTTTGCATATACAGTGGAAACCCGAGTCTCTGTCACCCCGAGTATTGGCAGCTTCGAGTTTCGGTCGCTTTTTTCGGCCTACATTTGTCCCGACTTTCGGCTATTGCCCCGACTTTCGGCTATTGCCCCGAGTTTCGGGCGGCATACCAAAACTGTCCGCCTGCCTGCGCTTGCGCGCCTCCCCGCGCAGGCGTCGTGAGCCAGTCTACCTTTGTTTATCCTTGAGTGAACATTACCCTGCGTGCTGCTCATCCAAACATTTCACAATAAATTCATTGTGTTTAGTGCTTGTTTATTGAGTGTGACTGTGAAATAAGCCACCATGGGCCCAAAGAAACTTCATAGTGGCAGCCCTTTGGTAAAGAAAGTGACAAATGCGATAGAATTGAAGAAAGAAATTGTAGCAAAGTACCAAAGTGGAGGAGGAAGAGAGAGGGGAGAATGTGCTTTCTTCAGTGATTCAGTGATTCTACGATATGTACGATACTAAAGCAGCACTAGTCGATAAAGGCTATAGCACCAGCCAGCGATAAAGTGTAGCATTAACAGTGTAGCAAGTAAGTTAAGCGATTAATCGATAGGAAAAGGACAGCACAAAACTGACTCCTCCAATGTTGTTGGAGTTATATAGGGTGACTGACAACACCACTGTCTCTGGTGGCCATCACTATGTAAGGCTCATCTTTCAGTGGCCCTTATACACCCAACAACAAACAACACTCGTCGGTTAGGGAGAGAGACATATGACATATTTCATTCATTCTAGAGTATATATCATGTTTCTGTTATTAACCCTTAAACTGTCCACACGTAGATATACCTTCACGTGCGTACTGCCCCGAACGTAGATCTACGTTTTATTTTTCATTCATTCAAATTTAGCACGATAGGCCTGAGTCGCCTAGACATGAGAGAATGGGTCTGCGCACTCAGTGTGTGTAGTATGAAAAAAATCAGGGATGCCAGGGTACCGCATGGTAGCCCCAGTTAGTTTCAGCTCCATCTTGGGTCAACATCATGGCAAACCCCCGTGATTCACTCACGCCTCGTCATATTAACACTCTACTATTCCTGGAAAGTGAAACAGAATGCGAGTTTAGTGAATTAGACAGTGATATAGCCACTAATAATCAAGGAATTAATGAAACTATTGATGAAAACCCAGATGACCCTCAGCCCATCACCTCTGGGGTGATCAGTGTGGCCAGTGTGGACAGTGTGGCCATACCAGACCCTCAGCCCAGCACATCTGGTGTGGCCAGTGTGGCCACAGACCCTCAGCCTAGCACATCTGGTGTGGCCAGTGTGGCCACAGACCCTCAGCCCAGCACCTCTGGGGTTGCTAGTGTTGCTACCCAAAGGCAACTCTGCAAGAGGAAATTATCATTTTCCATGTGTTATGGTGACGATAGTGAAGGTGATATAAGTGACAATGATGAAATCGATTTTATGCCCATAGACGATTCGTTGAGTGACAGTGATTATCATTATTCCCCAGTGAAATGTACTTTTGGGTGTCATAACCTATGTTCAGGCAGTGTGCCATATGCAGTCAGAGGCAAGGGTCTTAGCAGGTCACGTTCCAAAACCCCTGCCACTGACAGTGATAGTGATAATGAAGGAGAGTATGCTGGGATGGAGGAAGAAGTGGTGGGTGGCACGATGCCTGGACCACATGGCGCGGTGTGCGGACAGACAAAGGACCACGTGGCACCCTCTCAACCATGTGCTAGCCCCACTCCCGTCCCTCCTCCTGCTCCCCCACGTAACATGCCACAGGCCCACCCTGCACCATCTGATCGTGAATGGAATTGGACTGAACATACACCATTCGTGCCACATCCTTTCAATTTTGATGGCAGTGGAAGTGGCATCATGCCACACTGTCCCATCACAAATGAGTCTACAGAGTTAGACTATTTTCAACTATACTTTGATGAGCCGATAATGAAACTGATTGTTACCCAGACCAACCTGTACTACCAGTATACAAAGGACCATGTAGATGTACAGAATCGTCGTGGCTGCGCAGGTGGAAAGATACAACTGTGGCTGAAATGTATTTATTCCTTGGCACTGTCATGCTTATGCCACATACATATAAGAACAATATAGCAAACTACTGGTCCACAGACCACTTCATTAGTACTCCAGTCTTCCGTGACCTCCTTCCCTGCAACAGATTCATTCTGTTGCTAAGAATGTTGCACTTCTCTGACAGGAATACACCAAACCAAAATGACCTCCTCTACAAAATCCGGGAATTGTTTATGTATCTCAAGCAAAAATTCAGTGTCTACCTTTATCCATTCAAGAACATTGTTGTTGATGAGTCCTTGGTTCTGTTCAAGGGACGACTGTCATTCAAACAATATATACCAAGCAAACGTAATCGCTTTGGTATAAAACTGTTTGTTATGTGTGACTGTGAGACTGGTCTTGTGTTGGATGTCATTATCTACACAGGAAAAAATACACTCGATGATACCAGGCACATGTTGGGCATTTCCGGTGATGTTGTTCGCAAGATAATGCAGCCATACCTTGGCAAGGGCCATACATTGTTCACAGACAACTGGTACACAAGCCCTATGCTCGCTGATTTCCTATGTGTGAACAATACTGATATATGTGGAACAGTGAGAAGAAATAGAAAACACATGCCAAAGTTCACTGGAGGAACTGTAGTGCAGGCGTTTCATGCCAATGACATCATGGCACTGTCATGGCATGACAAACGGGACGTGACATTGCTGTCACCCATCCACAGAAACGAGATGGTACAGACAGACAGACTGAGCAGGTTCAACAATGAACCTATTGAAAAGCCAGCTGTTGTCATCGACTATACAAACAATATGCGACTAGTCGACAAGTGTGACATGATGATAGGCTTTGTTGACTGTGTGCGTAGGAGTCGCAAGTGGTATATAAAAGTGTTATTCCACCTTGTTGACATTGCAATGCTCAATGCCTTCAACATGTACGAAATAAAGACTGGGAAGCGACAACGATATGCGGAATTCACCCTAAATGTCATCAAGCAGATAACGAGAAAGTATGGTACCACACCTATACCTGCCACTCCATAGCGACCTGTCACCCCACAACAGCGACCTGTCACTCCACGACCAGAAGGGGAAGTGCCCAACCGAATAATCCCTAACTGTCACTGCCTGATACCATTACCATCTACTCCAAAGAAGAAGTACTCTCAGAAAAAGTGTGTTGTGTGTGCTTACAGTAAACAGCGACCCCAAGTTCGAAAAGAGACACAATACAGGTGTCAGCAATGTGGAGTGGCACTGTGTATGAATCCATGCTTCTTAGAGTATCATACAGTGGTGGACTTCTAGAAACATAAATGGGACCTGTAAATACCTTGTATATATATGTAAACAATAGTAAGTGATTGAACCAGGTGTACAAATTCATTTATCAGTGTGAACATGTGTGTTAGTGACAGTATGATTACTAATTCAGTACCAAACATTTGTGTCTAAACAAGAATTGGCAATGAAATCAAAAGATCTGCATCAAAACATTATTATCATAGCATGAAAACAACAGAAAATAGAAAAAAAATTGAAAAAAAAAACGATAAATGTTTATTGTTTCTGCAAGCGGCAGTGCTCCATGTTGCGGACACCACATCATTTACCACCAACTTCGCGGGCTTATATCTCGGTAAGTACTGGCTCTAAAATTTTTTTTAGCCAATCCTATTTCTAAAAATGCACTCTTCATTTAACCCTTAAACTGTCCACACGTAGATCTACGTTCACTCGCGCACTGCTCCGAATATTTTGAAAAAAAAAAAAATCTTTTTTTTTTTTAAAAAATGAAGAGCGCATTTTTATAAACAGGATAGGCTAAAAAAAAATTTTTAGGGCCAGTACTTACCGAGATATAAGCCCAACAAGTTGGTGCTGGATGCTCACCTGACGGCAACAACAAGTCCTGCCGCTTGCAGAAGTAATGCCGATATACTTTTTTTTCTAGTTTTTATTTTATTTTATACAATTTTTATGTTCTGGTAATTACAATTTATAATAGTTCTTGTGATTTCATAGCCAATCTTTGTTCTAACACTAATATTAGGTGCTGAAATAGTACTCAAATAGTCACAATGACACCAACAGGTGAACAATTTCACCTGCCATGGTCATTTACTATTGTCTATAAATATATACAAAGTATTTATAGGTCCCAGCAATGTTTTAGACATCCTGGAGTATATATGAAACTCCTTGAAGAATGGTGTTATGACAATTGTCAGATAACTACTGATAAGGCAGTGACATTGATGAATGAATGTGTGCAAGGAACCCTTGCTTTGTTTTCACTGTCTGTATCTGTCTATCTATCTATCTGTCTATCTATCTGTCTATCTATCTGTCTGTCTATCTGTTTGTCTATCTATCTGTCTATCTATCTGTTTGTCTATCTATCTGTCTATCTATCTGTCTATCTATCTGTCTATCTATCTGTCTATCTATGATTCTATCTATCTGTCTAGCTCGGCTTATCTGTCTTTGTTTGCCTGCCTATGTGTGCCTGGAGTATAATATGAAACTCCTTGACTAATGGTGTTATGACAAGTGTCAGATAACACTGACAGCCCAATGACATTGATGAATGAATGTGCGCAGGGAACCCTCGCTTTGTTTTCACTGTATCTGTCTATCTATCTGTCCATCTGTCTATCTGTCTGTGTCTCTGTCTAGCTCTGCTTATCTGTCTTTCTGTCTGCCTGTGTGTGCCTGGAGTATATGAAACTCCTTGAAGAATGGTGTTATGACAAGTGTCAGATAACACTGACAGCCCAATGACATTGATGAATGGGAGCAGGGACCCCTCTCGTTGTTTCCACTGTCTATCTGTCTGTCTGTCTAGCTCTGCTTATCTGTCTTTCCGTCTGCCTGTGTGTGTATCTTTCCATCTGCCTGTGTGTGTGTGTGTGTCTTTCCGTCTGCTTGTCTCAGTCTGAGTGCGGCTCGTAAGCTAACAGGTATTATACGCGATGCAGAAGTGACAATGTGACAATGCGTATTACTTGCCAGTCATGCGTATTATGTCTTATATATACAAGCATTATATAGGACTTTGCCTGGAATTTTTGGGTTATCCTAGGTAATTTACACTATGTATAATAACTGTACTTATGTGTACATGTGAGAGAGATATTACAGATATATATAGATAGACAGATATAGACAGATACAGAGATATAGGACAGATAGATATAGACAGAGATATAGACAGATATAGACAGATATAGACAGATATAGACAGATATAGACAGATATAGACACAGAGACAGCCAGAGACAGCCAAAGCCAGCCTGCCGAATATATAAGAACATAAAAAAGAAGGAACACTGCTGAAGGCCTACTGGCCCATGCAAGGCAGGTCCATGTCACCCCCCAGCTTAGACCAATGACCCACCTAGTCAGGTCACATCCTCTGAAGGAAGGAGCACAGCATCAGACCTAGTAGCACAAGCTAGTCAGGTCCAACTCACACCCACCCACAGCCACTCATGTATTTATCGAACCTATTTTTACTTTCCTCTTATAAGGGGAGTGTTAATGCGACATGACATCAGTGAATCCATGGTGTTTGCCACATTATTTGCTCTAGCCGGCACTCAATTGAACTAGTGCTCCCACAAGGTACTAAGTGGTCCCAGATTTTTTTAATACTGCGCACACTGAGGGCGCAGACCCATTCTCTCATGTCTAGGCGACTCAGGCCAATTGCACTAAATTTGAAGGAATGAAAAATAAAAAGTTGATCTACGTTCGGAGCAGTACGCGTACAAACGTATATCTACGTTTGGACAGTTTAAGGGTTAAAAAAAAAAAAAGATTTTTTTTTTTTCAAAATATTCGGAGCAGTACGCAGGTGAACGTATATCTACGTGTGGACAGTTTAAGGGTTAATATATTTTATTATGTCATATTAGATGAATTGTGTTAGATAAATAAGCCGTAGAGTTGATATTAGTGTCATATTGAAGGACTATCTTGTCCTGCCTCCAAACAAACTCTCCTGCCTCTCTCATATGCTAACAGGAGTCTTCAATAAAGGTAAAAATGATGTTAAATGTTCATTTATCCATTAAAATTAGTGCTTTATATTTATTTCTCATTGTTTTCTGTATGTAAAACTATAGTATGCATTTATTCTTTAAAAAAATGATTTTTTGTGAATATTTTTGGGTGGAACAGATTAATTGTATTTACATTACGTATTTCCTATGGGAAATATTGCTTCGACTTTCAGCCGCTTTGTGTTTAGGCCTAGCTCCTGGAACGGATTATGGCCGAAACTCGGGGTTCCACTGTATATGTCATTTAATTCCTTTATTCATAAGGGTCTGTTATGGTGTCCAGTAGCTCGATTGGTAGCGCACTCAGCTCACACATTGAGGTCAATGGTTCAATCCCCGGTACGGGTAGAAACATTAGGATGTGTTTAATTAAGACTTCTGCTGTCCCTGTTCACCTAGCAGTAAAATAGGTACCTAGGTGTTAGTCGACTGGTGTGGGTCACATCCTGGGGACAAAACCTAATTTACTCGAAATGCTCTGCATAACAAGGGGCTTTTTATATAGTAGTATGTCATTGAAGTCAGCTATGGTCTGTTTACCTTGTACATGTAGAAATAAAGATTATTGTATATTATAATTATTATTATAAGTGAAAATCAAGGTCAGAGTAATGATAATAGTGTACTCTCTTGAAGCAACCTGATCCCTCGCCCACAATCAACACCACAACTTCTATAGACGATCAAACATAAATTTTTTTTAGGGTAATGGGTTGGTGGAATAGTTTTAGTGGGTTTGGGTTTGACAAGGACTTGCCAAATATGGGCCAGTAGGCCTGCTGCAGTGCTCTTCTTTATATTCTCTCACTGCTTCCAGCACCTTACAGGTCATGGTCCTTAGGCACCGACTGATTTTTTGAGGGGCAGTGAAAAAGACTGTATCGGTAGTATTATATGCCAACATGCATTTTAATAACACACAATATACTGTTTATGGCATTTTATCAAACTTTTCATTCACAAAGAATGGATGACATAAGATTTTATTGGGTTTTTTAACCCAGAAGGTTAGCCACCCAGGATAACCCAAGAAAGTCATTGCGTCATTGAGGATTATCTGTCTTATTTCCATTGTGGTCCTTCAAGCTTGTCCCCCAGGATGCCACCCACACCAGTCCACTAACACCCAGGTACCTACTTACTACTATGTGAACAGAGACAGCAGGTGTGAGGAAATATGCCCAATATTCCCACCCTGTACTGGGGATTGAATCCAGACACTCAGTGTGTGTGTGAAGCGAGTGCACTACCAACCAAGCCAACCAAGTTGTTTATGATATTTTATCAAGAAGACTTCATTCACCAGGAACCTGATTATCCTCATAAAGAACTGATAGTCGGTGGTGGATAAAACGTCTTTTCAATAAAATGTGTAACGTAAACTGCATATTGTGTCTTATTAATAGAAAAGACTAAGTGTCTATAGAGTATTAAACCCAGAAGGTAATCAAGAAAACTAAGCAGTTAGGTTAGGTAAGGTTTGTCAGAAACAGGACAAGTGTTTCCTGACACGGGTCTTAGTCACACGATGACCCGCAGCTGGAGCTTCCTTTGGTCATCTGACTGAGGCCTTCCACTGGACTACCAATCCACTCCTTTAAAAATGATTGAGATTGAGATTTTTTGAGACTGGCAAGCAGCGTGGTGTATTTTCATTTGGGTTCGTAGATCCTCTGGGCTGGGATTGTACCAATAACCGTCAACTAACTCCTTGGTGTCTATTTATACAACTTTATTTCTTTTCTGCAGGATACAATAATGTAGTTCATATGTAATAAATTATTGTTAATCACAAAAGAAAGCCACTAACATGCAGTACATTACAGGCAGACTGATACTAATATTTACACACTACTTAACTAGACTTAGGCTATTAAATAAGATTTTTTTAATATACATAAAAGTGAGGTACATAGCTAAATAGAAAAATAGTAAATTTTTAAGCATGTATTAATATTTCAAACTGATTCAGTGATCTTCGGTTAAGTGGGACTTTTTCAGCTGTTTCAAACTGACTTGAAGTCTTCAGTTTATGGGACGATTGAAAGAGATGGTGAAGATACAGTTAGTTTCAGTAGATATGTAATGGAAGAAGATGAGTTATTTAGCAGTAGGTGAAGAGGAGGAGCGGGTGTAAGGAGATTTACCTATGCTTCTCACCTTGCCCAGGATCCTGGCAAATTATAACTCGATATTTTCTTCTATAGTTGTTCTGAATTACTGTTTAAAATGTTACTTTGAAAACCGTGAACTTTGAAATACTGTGACTGGAACAATACACAGATAAGCCACACATAGGAGAGAGGAGCTTATGACTGTGTTTTGGTCCAACTTGGACCATTTACAAGTCACACTGATTTGTGAATGATTCAAGTTGGACCGAAATGTTGTCATAAACTTTTCTTTCTCTCTCCTGTGTATGGGTTATTTGTGTGTTTTCCACTAAGATTGACCTAAAGAAGGAAACACATTCACCATCACTCAGTAGATGTCCCAGAAGTGTGTGGGCATTTATACCTCCAAGATATCTAAGGAGCCATCGGTAGTGGTTCATTGGCAATATTTTTATTGGTGTTCACGGGATTTTCATCAAAACAGGATAATCACAATTTTTATAAGATCTCTGTTTTACACACAACTTTAAATAAAAACAACAACTTTAAATCAAAAGACCTGCAAAAATCCCTCACAGTGATAAACATCTACAGATTACCACAGTCAAACATTCACCACTTTAGTTAAAAATTAGGAAACCTGATAACTGATGCACACATGAACAAAGACCATTTGCTGCTCACAGGAGATTTCAACATAAATCTCCTACATGACCAGGACCCACAAGTAACTGAATTCACAAACACTATGAGCAACTGCTTGTTGCTACCAACAATAATCAAAACCTACAAGTATCTCCTTATTAGACCACATCTGGACCAGCACTATATCCCCTTTAAAATCAGGCATAATCACAGACAAGACCACAGACTGAACACACAGACTCCAGACTGAGGGACTGATTACCTCAAACTCCTCTTCATCTTTCGCCTTTCTCTGTATTGGACTGGAGAAGCCACTGGGTGGCAAAACGTCTCCAGGATAGAAATACCCAAATGTTGCACAAATGTCTCATTTATCAACCTTAGTGCTGTTTGAGCTTGAGTAAGGTGACATTTGTGAAGAGATTTGGGAAAACTGGCTAGTCAGACTTGAGTTCTGGAGGTGGGAAATACAGTGACTGCACTTTGAAGGAAGGGTGGGCATGTTACAGTTCTAAAACTCATATCACTTGTGATATGTGCTCAGTCCTGACAAGATGGCTATTGAATGAATGATGGTAAATGTATTTCACCTTTGGGTCACCCCAACCTTGGTGAACGACAGCTAGTGTAATTAAAAAAAATTACTTGTTTAACTTTTTTTTTTTTTACTCTACAGGGAGTCAATCAATAAAAGAATTAAGCATAACTACTGGTGGAAATGAGCCGCTTGCCGGCACTAATGTCACCATTAGCTGCAAGGGCCGTGGGGACTTCCTACAGTGGCTTCACGGTCACCATAATATCACGTAAGTAATTACAGTGGTACCCTGAGTTTCGTACTTCATTCGTTCCAGAAGGCTGTTCGAGTGCCGTTACCGAACGAATTTGTTCCCATTAGGAATAATGTAAATTAGATTAGTCCGTTTCAGACCCCCAAAAATACACTTACAAAAGCACTTACAATAATACACTTATGTAATTGTTCGAGTTGGGAGCTGTACGAAACTCGGGGTAGCACTGTACCTACGTATTTGTAATTACAGGCGCTTCTCACTTTAAGATGATTCAACTTGTGTTATTTCAACTTTACAATGGTACAATAACAGATCATATTCAGTGCTGTACATTTATTGATAAACTAAAGTGTAATGAACACTTGTCAATGCTCAATAATAACCCCCACATGAAGACAGAAACTGAGGAGACTAATTGATCTGTATATTTTGACCCCCTTTGGGGTCCTCAAAATATACAGATCAATTAATCTCCTGTGTTTGTCTACACGTGGGTTATTATTCAACATTTATTGATAGGATAAACTTGTATTCATTTATATTTACTTTTCAATACTGGCATTTAGTTACAGTAATTATTTGTTTATATATTTACTTATTCAGTGACAGTTATTTATTTACTTATTATGTATTCGACTTACGATATTTTTAACTTACAATGGGTTCATCAGAACATAACCCCATTGTAAGTCGAGAAGCACTTGTACTTATTTGAAGCCATTTGTTTATAGAATACAAAGGAACAATACTGTGACTGGAGTGACACAAATAACCTGCACATATGAAAGAGAAACTTGCAAGTTGGGCCATAAACTGGTCATTAGCAACCAGTTAATGGTCCAACTTGGACCCAAATGTCAGTTTCTTTCTCCTATCTGTGGGTTATTCGTGTATATAATCATATAAATTTTCCAACGGTTGCAGCGCTTACGAGACTCTGGTAATTCATTCTGTCGTCAACAATTCTGGTTCTGAAGAAAAATTTCCAAGTACATACACCTCTTTGGCTCAATTTAGCAGAAACTTCGACAAATTAAGAGCTCTGTTTCATACTCAAAATATTGGCTCCCAATTTTGAGATTACTGTATTATTATTATTTTTATTAAGTACAGTGGACCCCTGGAGTTCGTGAGTGTTGGAGTTCGTGAAAATCTGTGTTCGTGATGTTTTTTTGCTAAAATTTTGGTTCGGTGTTCGTGAATCCGCTTGGAGTTCATGATTCATTCCGGACGCGTACGCGTGGCCTGAGCGGGCCCAGGCACTCCATTCAGCATCAGTCTGCTATTGTTTACCAGCGAGCGACCGCCACCCACGCATTCATACCATATATATTGTCATTATTCCAGTGTTTTTAGTTCTTGCAACTGCTAAATAAGCCACCACGGGCGCCAAGAAAGCTCCTAGTGCCAGGCCTGTGGTAAAGAATGTCAGAAATATGGTAGAATTGAAGAACGAGATCATTGCAAAATATGAAAGTGGAGTTCGTGTGGCTGAGCTGGCCAGGCAGTATGGCAAAGCCCATTCAACCATCACTTCCATTGTGGCCAAGGGAAAGGAACTCAAGGACGCTGTTGTTGCGAAAGGTGCAAGTATGGTCACAAAACAGAGATCTCAAGTGCTGGAAGAAGTGGAGAGGTTATTGTTGGTGTGGATCAACGAGAAACAATTAGCAGGAGATAGTGTTACGCAGGCGATAATATCTGAAAAAGCAAGGCAGTTGCATGATGATCTCGTCAAGAAAATGCCTGCAACGAGTGCTGAAGTGAACAAATTTAAAGCCAGCAAAGGGTGGTTTGACAGATTTAAGAAGCGTAGTGCCATACATAGTGTGATAAGGCATGGTGAGGCAGCCAGTTCTGACAAAAGTGTGGCTGAAAATTATGTGAATGAATTCAAGGGGTACATAGAGGCTGAACAATTCAAACCCTAACAAGTGTTCAATTGTGATGAAACAGGCCTGTTTTGGAAGAAAATGCCAAACAGGACCTTCATTACACAGGAGGAAAAGGCACTGCCAGGACACAAGCCTATGAAAGACAGGCTAACTCTCATGTTGTGTGCTAATGCTAGCGGAGATTTTAAAGTGAAGCCTTTAATGGTGTATCACTCTGAAAATCCCCGAGCGTTTAAGAGATGCAGTGTCGCCAAGGCTAATTTGTGTGTGATGTGGAAGTCTAACAATAAGGCATGGGTCACTAGGGAAATTTTCTTTGACTGGTTTCATGAAGTGTTTGGCCCCAGTGTGAAGAAATATCTTGAGGAAAATAATTTGCCACTTATGTGCCTCCTGATAATGGACAATGCTCCTTGTCATCCTCCAGACTTGGAAGAGCAAATTGTGCAGGAGTTTAAGTTCATCAAAGTGAAGTTCTTGCCCCCTAATACCACTCCTCTCCTCCAGCCCATGGACCAGCAGGTCATTTCAAACTTTAAAAACTCTACACCAAAGCAATGTTTCAAAAGTTCTTTGAAGTGACCACAGACATTAATTTGACCCTAAAAGAGTTTTGGAAAGATTTCAATATCCTGCATTGTGTAAACCTTATAGGTAAGGCTTGGGAGGGAGTGACTACCAGGACTTTGAACTCTGCCCGGAGAAAATTGTGGCCAGACTGTGTCCAAGAGAGGGATTTTTAAGGTTTTGGGGATGAGCCTCAGAACCCTGAGCCTGAGCCTGTTGTGGAAGACATTGTGGCACTGGGCAAGTCCATGGGGTTGGATGTTAGTACCGAGGATGTGGAACAGTTGGTGGAGGAGGACAATGAAGAGATAACCACTGAAGATCTGCAAGAGCTTCAACAGCAAAAGCAACAACAGACCACAGTTAAGGAAAATGGTTCAGAGGAGGAGGAGGAACAGAGATGGAGGAAGTTGCCTTCTTCAAGGATTAGGGAGATGTGTGCCAAATGGACTGATGTGCAAGGCTTTATGGATGAATATCACCCTAACAAAGCTGTTGCAGGCCGTGCTGGCAACCTGTACAATGACAGTGTGGTGTCCCATTTCAGGGATGTTTTAAAGAAATGCCAGACACAGACCTCCCTGGACAGATTTTTTGTGAGAGAAAGTTCCAGTGACTCTCAAGCTGGTCCTAGTGGCATTAAAAGAAAAAGGCCAGTAACCCCAGAAAAGAACTTGGTACCTGCAGTGTTAATGGAAGGGGATTCCCCTTCCGAACACTAGCAACTCCTCCATCCTCTCCCCTCCTCCCGTCTTCCACACATCAACAACTCTTCAATAAAGGTAAGTGACATGTTATTGTACTATTATTTCTTTATTTCTCATTGTTTTCTATGTAATTTAATGTATATTTAACGTATACACTAAATTTATTTTAATACATTTGGGTGTCTGGAACGGATTAATTTTATTTCCATTATTTTTTGTGGGGAAAATAGATTCGGAGTTCGTGATATTCGGTGTTTGCCGGGCCCTCTGGAACTGATTAATCACGAACTCCGGGGGTCCACTGTATTTTCATTTTAATTATTAATTAACCCTTTATCGAGCAGGCCCACATATATTCAGACCTCAATGCATGTTTTTTGCGCATGTCATCCTACTCCCACTGCACATCTGGGTTCCAGTTTTCTAGTTCAGACCAATCACAAGCCTTCTGTGAGTCACTCCAGCTAAGTGGCAATGGTGTCTTCTCGCTTCCCATTGGTTGAGAGACCAAAATGTAAACACTTCTAGCATGGCATCATCCAGAGCAGTTTTTTTCCTCAAGTTACACTCATATACAGTGGTCCCTCGTGTTTCGGTGAATTCGTGTTCGAGCTCTTTTTTCAGTAAATGTTTCCCTCGTGTAGAGACCATTCCCTCGTGTAGCGGTCCGTACCAGACCTGTCTGCCTGCCCGCGCTTGCGCGCCTCATCGCGCAGGACGCCAGTCTAGCGTTGTTTACCATTGAGAGAACATTACCCAGTGCGCTCTTTCAAACATTCACAATACTTTTGTTGTATTTATTGGTGGTTCAGTGATTGTCACTGTGAAATAAGTCACCATGGGTCCAAAGAAGCTTCCTAGTGGCACCCCTGTGGTAAAGAGAGTGAGAAACACCATCGAAGTGAAGAAGGAGATAGTTGAAAAATATGAGAGTGGCGTACGTGTGGGGGAGCTTGTCAGGATGTACAAGAAAAACACATCTACTATCACCTCTATCCTGGCAAAGAGAAATGAAATCAAGGAAGCTAATGTTGCAAAAGGGGTTGATATGTTAACTAAAAATAGATCGAAAACAGTGGATGAGGATGAGAAGTTGTTGGGGGTGTGGATCAATGAAAAACAGATAGCGGGTGATAGTATTTCCACGGCGATAATTTGTGAAAAGGCAAGGCAGTTGCACGCAGATCTTGTCAAGACAATGCCTGCAACCAGTGCTGAGGCGAGTGATTTTAAAGCCAGCAAAGGCTGGTTTGAGAGGATTAAGAAATGTAGTGGTATACACAGTGTTGTGAGGCATGGTGAAGCAGCCAGCTCAGACAAACATGCAGCTGAAAAATTTGTGAAGGAATTCCATGGGTTCATAGACACTGAAAAATTCGAACCCCAACAAGTGTTTAATTGTGATGAAATAGGCCTGTTTTGGAAGAAAATGCCAAACAGGACCTTCATTACTCAGGAGGAAAAGGCACTGCCAGGACACAAGCCTATGAAAGACAGGCTAACTCTCATGTTGTGTGCTAATGCCAGTGGTGATTTGAAAGTGAAGCCTTTACTGCAAGAAGCCACTATCACGTGCTTTTAACATCCTATGGAGAGGGAGCATGGACACGGGTCGTCCCGCAGTTACTGAAAACAACAGACATAGCCCCACTCCCACAAAGGGGGCAGTAAAGCAATAGCAAAGAACTACAGCCCAATAGCGCTAACGTCCCATATCATAAAATTTTTTGAAAAGGGTTCTAAGAAGCAAGATCGCCACTCATCTTGATACCCATCAATTGCACAACCCAGGGCAGCGTGGGTTTAGAGCAGGTCGCTCCTGTCTGTCCCAACTACTGGACCACTACGACAAGGTCCTGGATGCTCTAGAAGACAAACAGAATGCAGATGTTATATACACAGACTTTGCAAAAGCCTTTGATAAGTGTGACCATGGTGTAATAGCACAGAAAATGCGTGATAAAGGAATAACAGGAAAAGTTGGTAGATGGATCTATAATTTTCTAACAAGTAGAACACAAAGAGTAGTACTAGTCAACAGAGTAAAGTCTGAGGCGGCTACTGTGAAAAGCTCTGTTCCACAAGGCACAGTACTCGCTCCCATCCTGTTCCTCATCCTCATATCGGACATAGACAGGGATATAAGCCACAGTGCCGTGTCTTCCTTTGCAGATGACACCCCAATCTGTATGACAGTGTCCAACGTTGAAGACACTGCAAGACTCCAAGCAGACATAAACCAAATCTTTAAATGGGCTGCAGAAAACAATATGAAGTTCAATGATGAGAAATTTCAATTACTCAGATACGGAAAACGTGAAGAAATTAAAATCTCATCGGAGTACAAAACTAATTCCAACCACACAATAGAGCGAAAAACTAATGTCAAAGACCTGGGAGTGATCATGTCAGAGGATCTCACCTTCAAGGACCATAACACCGTAGCAACCACATCTGCTAGAAAAATGACAAGATGGCTAATGAGAACCTTCAAAACCAGGGATGCCAAGCCCATGTTGACACTTTACAGATCGCTTGTTCTATCTAGGCTGGAATATTGCTGCACACTAACTGCACCTTTCAAGGCAGGTGAAATTGCTGACCTTGAAAATGTGCAGAGAACCTTCACGGCACGTATAACTGCGATAAACCACCTAAATTACTGGGAACGCTTGAAGTTCCTAAACCTGTACTCTCTAGAACGCAGGCGGGAGAGGTACATTATTATATACACATGGAAAATTCTCGAGGGACTAGTACCAAACTTGCACACGAGAATCACTCCCTACGAAAGCAAAAGACTCGGCAGGCGATGTAACATCCCCCCAATGAAAAGCAGGGGTGCCACTAGCACGTTGAGGGACAACACAATAAGTGTCAGGGGCCCAAGATTGTTCAACTGCCTCCCAGCATACATCAGGGATATTACCAACAAACCCCTGGCTGTCTTCAAGCAGGCACTGGACAGGCACCTAAAGTCGGTACCTGACCAGCCAGGCTTTGGTTCGTACGTTGGACTGCGTGCGGCCAGCAGTAACAGCCTAGTTGATCAGTCTCTGGTCCAACATGAGGCCTGGTCACAGACCGGGCCCCAGGGGCGTTGACCCCTGGAATTCTCTCCAGGTAAACTCCAGGTATCACAGAAAATCCCAGAGCCTTCAAGAAACACAATGTTAACAAGAATAATTTGTGTGTGTATTGGAAGGCTAACACCAAGGCATGGGTCAATAAGGACATTTTCATGGAATGGTTCACTGGAGTGTTTGGCCCTAGTGTGAAGAAATACCTCCTGGAAAAGAAATTGCCACTCAAGTGCCTCATGGTACTGGACAATGCTCCTGCTCATCCTCACAACTTGGGAGACTATTTGTCTGATGAGTTCAGTTTCATCACAGTGAAGTTCTTGCCTCCTAACACCACTCCTCTCATCCAGCCCATGGACCAGCAGGTCATTTGTAACTTCAAAAAACTGTACACCAAAGCAGTGTTTAAAAAGTACTTTCAAGTGACCTCGAACACTGAGTTGACCTTAAGAAAGTTCTAGAAAGATCACTTCAATATTGTCCATTGCATAGGCCTTATAGGTAAGGCTTGGCAGGGAGTGACTTCCAGGATTTTGAACTCTGCTTGGAGACCATTGTGGCCAGGTTGTGTCCAACAGAGGGATTTTGAAGGATTTGAGGCTGACCCTTACGACCCTGTGCCTGTTGTGGACTCTATTGTGGAATTGGGCAAGTCCCTGGGGTTGGAGGTGAGTGGTGAGGATGTGGAAGAGTTGGTGCAGGAGCACAGGGTAGACCTAACCACTGAAGAGCTGAAAGAGCTTCATCAGGAACAGCAACAGACGACATTTAAGGAAATTGATTAGAGGAGGAGGATGGACAGGGTGAGGTAGTAACGTCTTCAGAGATTAAGGAAATTTGTTCCAAATAGGCTGATGTGCAGATATTTGTTGAAAAACACCACCCTGAGCAAGCTGAAGCAAGCCACATCTGCAACATGTTCAGTGACAGAATTTTGCCCCACTTCAGGAAAATGTTGAAGAGTCGCCAGAAACAGAGGACTCTGGACAGCTATTTTTCTAGGAAGGGGTCTAGTGACTCTCAAGCTGGTCCTAGTGGCATTAAAAGAAAAAGAAGGGAAGTAACCTCAGATAAGGACTGTTACCTGAAGTCTTTATGGAGGGGGATTCCCCTTCCAAACACTAACACCCTTCCCCTGTCCTCCCAATCTTCCAGATGCCAGCAACTCTCTTCAATAAAGGTAAGTAAATGTTATTTATTATTCTGTTGTAGTATTTATTATTTATTATGTACGTATTTATAATTACATATGTGTTAATAATGTTGTTTTGTGTATGTAGAACTATAATTAAAATGTATTTTTTGTGAATATTTTTGGGTGGAACGGATTACAGTGGTCCCTCAGTTTTCGCCGAAAATTTGTTCCAGAATGCTGCTCAAGTGCCATTACCGAACGAATTTACTTCCTTAAGAAATAATGTCACGTAGGTTAGTCTATTTCAGACCCCCAAAAATACACTTGCAACAGCACTTACGAAAATACACTTACATAAATGTTCGAGTTTGGAGATGCACGAAAACCGAGGGACCACTGTAATTGTATTTACATTATTTCTTATGGGAAATAAGGTTTCGACTTCTGAGCAATTCGTGTTAAGGCCTAGCTCCTGGAACGGATTATGACCTTTAGTCGAGGGACCACTGTACTCTTAGATTTTTTCCTCTGCAATGTCAGTAAGTACTGATTTTTGTGTCTAGTGCATAAATGAATAGTTTAGGCATATTTTGATATATAACTAAAGACTGTTGAGTAGACTTCAGGATGTACATGTTTATAGAGGGGCTACAGATATATCAGATCACTTTTTAGTTATAGCTACAGTGGGAGTAAAAGGTAGATGGGATACAAGGAAAATAGAATCAGTAAGTAAAAGAGAGGTGAAGGTTTATAAACTAAAAGAGGAGGCAGTTAGGGTAAGATATAAACAACTATTGGAGGATAGATGGGCTAGTGAGAGTGTAGGCAATGGGGTCGAAAATGTATGGGGTAGATTTAAAAATGTAGTGTTAGAGTGTTCAGCAGAAGTTTGTGGTTACAGGCGAGTGGGTGCAGGAGGGAAGAGGAGCGATTGGTGGAATGATGATGTAAAGAGAGTAGTAAGGGAGAAAAAGTTAGCATATGAGAGGTTTTTACAAAGTAGAAGTGATGCAAGGAGGGAAGAGTATATGGAGAGAAAAAGAGAGGTTAAAAGAGTGGTGAAGCAATGTAAAAAGAGAGCAGATGAGAGAGTGGGTGAGATGTTATCAGCAAATTTTGTTGAAAATAAGAAAAAGTTTTGGAATGAGATTAATAAGTTGAGGAAGCCTAGAGAACAAATGGATTTGACAGTTAAAAATAGGAGAGGAGAGTTATTAAATGGAGAGTTAGAGGTATCGGGAAGATGGAGAGAATATTTTGAGGATTTGTTAAATGTTGATGAAGACAGGAAGCTGTGATTTCGTGTGTAGGGCAAGGAGGAATAACATCTTGTAGGAGTGTGGAAGAGCCAGTTGTGGGTGTAGGGAAGTTCGTGAGGCAGTGGGTAGAATGAAAGGGGTAAGGCAGCTGGGATTGATGGGATAAAGATAGAAATGTTAAAAGCAGGTGGGGATATAATTTTGGAGTGGTTGGTGCTATTATTTAATAAATGTATGGAAGAGGGTAAGGTACCTAGGGATTGGCAGAGAGCGTGTATTGTTCCTTTGTATAAAGGCAAAGGGGACAAAAGAGAGTGCAAAAATTATAGGGGAATAAGTCTGTTGAGTGTACCTGGTAAAGTGTATGGTAGAGTTATTATTGAAAGAATTAAGAGTAAAACAGAAAGCAGGATAGCAGATGAACAAGGGGCTTTAGGAAAGGTAGGGGTGTGTAGACCAAGTGTTTACAGTGAAACATATAGGTGAACAGTATTTGGATAAGGGTAAAGATGTTTTTGTGGCATTTATGGATTTGGAAAAGGCGTATGATAGGGTAGATAGGGGGCAATGTGGCAGATGTTGCAGGTGTATGGAATAGGAGGAAGGTTACTGAAAGCAGTGAAGAGTTTTTATGAGGATAGTGAGGCTCAGGTTAGAGTGTGTAGGAGGAAGGGACTATTTCCCAGTAAAAGTGGGCCTTAGACAAGGATGTGTGATGTCACCGTGGTTGTTCAATATATTTATAGATGGGGTTGTAAGAGAAGTGAATGCGAGGGTCTTGGCAAGAGGTGTTGGGCTAAAAGATAAAGAAGCAAATACAAAGTGGGAGTTGTCACAGTTGCTTTTTGCTGATGACACTGTGCTTTTGGGAGATTCTGAAGAGAAGCTGCAGAGGTTGGTGGATGAATTTGGTAGGGTGTGTAAAAGAAGAAAATTGAAAGTGAATATAGGAAAGAGTAAGGTGATGAGGATAACAAAAAGAATAGGTGACGAAAGATTGGATATCAGATTGGAGGGAGAGAGTATGGAGGAGGTGAATGTATTCAGATATTTGGGAGTGGACATGTCGGCAGATGGGTCTATGAAGGATGAGGTGAATCATAGAATTGATGAGGGAAAAGGGTGAGTGGAGCACTTGGAGTCTGTGGAGACAAAGAACCTTGTCCATGGAAGTAAAGAGGGAATGTATGAGAGTATAGTTATACCAACGCTCTTATATGGGTGTGAAGCATGGGTGATGAATGTTGCAACGAGGAGAAGGCTGGAGGCAGTGGAGATGTCATGTCTGAGGTCAATGTGTGGTGTGAATATAATGCAGAGAATCGGAGTTTGGAAATTAGGAGGAGGTGCGGGATTACCAAAACGATTGTTCAGAGAGCTGAGGAGGGTTGTTGAGGTGGTTTGGACATGTAGAGAGAATGGAACGAGACAGAGTGACTTCGAGAGTGTATAAATCTGTAGTGGAGGGAAGGCGGGGTAGGGTCGGCCTAGGAAAGGTTGGAGGGAGGGGGTAAAGGAAGTTTTGTGTGCGAGGGCTTGGACTTCCAGCAAGCATGTGTGAGCGTATTTGATAGGAGTGAATGGAGGCATATGGTTTTTAATACTTGACGTGCTGTTGGAGTGTGAGCAAAGTAACATTTATGAAGGGATTCAGGAAACCGCAGGCCGGACTTGAGTTCTGGAGATGGGAAGTACAGTGCCGGCACTCTGAAGGAGGGGTGTTAATGTTGCAGTTTTATAACTGTAGTGTAAAGCACCCTCCTGGCAAGACAGTGATGGAGTGAATGATGATGAAAGTTTTTCTTTTTCGGGCCACCCTGCCTTGGTGGGAATCGGCCGATGTGTTAATAAAATAAAAAAAATAAAAAAACTAAAGTTTGTGTGAAGCATAATATGACTGCACTATGCAACTGAAAAAAGTGCAAGGAAAAAGGCCCACATATATTCAGGTCCGACCGTCAAGGCCAAATTAGCAATTTCAGTAAATAAATACAGTGGTACCTCGAGTTACGATATTTTTTCGTTCGAGAATGCTGTTCAAGTGCCATTACCAAACGAATTTATCCCCATAAGGAATAATGTAAAATAGACTAGTCCTTTTACACCCCCAAAAATATACCTACAAAAGCATTTAAAAAAATAAACTTACATAAAAGGGCGATTTTGGGGACCATCGTAACTCGAGGTACCACTGTATTTATAATAATATTTCTAATGCATATATGAATTCGGTAGTGGTTTGGGTGTGTACAGACCGTTTTAATTGTCCTTTCAGATCAATGAGAAATTGTTTTAAGGTGCTGCCTCCAAACAGAAATCCAAATATGTCTGTTTCTGAGGAAAATGACTCAGAACCAGAGCCAGCTGATAGTGGTGATGAATACTTGCCACCAGATGCATATGTGTCAAGTGATAATGAGGAAGAAGATAGGCCATCCCAAAAAGCCTAAATTAGGCAAGGAAAAGAAAGGTATTAGACTTGAGGAATACCTGATGAAAAAGATCTTCATGATGAACTTGTTCTTCAAGCTCACACAGTGGAAACATCTATGCATCAAGAGGGGAAAAAATGCTTCATAGCCTTTCATTCTAGGAAATAGTCATCTAGAATGATTGTTCTTTCTCACAAAATTCATGAAAATGGGAATTGCAATGTTTATCCCTTTGCAATGTGTCCATGTTGCTCTTTGGTTCATCTTTATATTTTTTGTAGACTTAAAAAATGTTTGGAAACAAATTATAAAAATACTTATTTGGTGTTTTATTAATAGTTGCAACTTTGCAACATTCAAAATTTGGCACCCTTTACCAGGCAGGCCCACATATTTGTTGGCATTGAATATTTGCAATTGAACAAAACTTATTTTTAGAAATCCATTTATATAGGCTCATTTTCCTTACATTGAGATACTCTATCGACTCATAGGAAAGACATTTTGAATTTCGCCTTTTCCTAGGCGTGCCTGGTAAAGGGTTAACGGGGAAGCAAAAAAAATATGTAGAGGTCACATAGCACCTGGGGAATGGGAGGTAATCAAGTTTGATGCAAGGAAGGGGAGTGTAGCTCTACTTCCTTGGATCAAGAGTTCTTCAGCACCAAGGCAATGTTCCCTATGAAGGTTGCTGAATTTCAGAGTGTAGTCATCTCTCTTATGAGGCTCCTCTACGTAATGCGATTTTTTGCAAATGTGATTGAAAATGTGCAATGAAAATTGAATAGGTTAGGCCTGTTAAATTTGGGATGCACTTCTATTATTGCATTTGAAAAAAAAAATATGCTGCCTATCGTTCAGAGGGTCATTTAAATTGTCATGTCGTCTCACCTCTGGCAAGACAACTAATAAATAGATATTTTTTCTAACACTCTGGCAGTCTCCTACCGAGGCAGGGTGACCTGAAAAAGAAACACTTTCACCATCATTCACACTATCCCTGAATTGCCAGAGGCATGACAAGATATAATAATGTGGCTGGAACTATTAACAAATAATCTCCATTTAGGAGATGAACCTTATGTCACTGTTAAGGTCTGTCCTGGACTATTATCAAGTCAGTCATAACTGAGGGAGAAAAAGCAGAGAAGGCCAGAAAACAGAATGGGAGGTGGGAAAATGTGGAATATTGGTGAATATTTTTTTTTTGGGGTCAAAATCTATCTACCTGGAGGGTGTTCTGGGGGGTCAACGCCCCCCGCAGCCCAGTCCATGACCAGGCCTTGTGGTGGATCAGGACCTGATCAACCAGGCTGTTACTGCTGGCCACACATAAACCAACGTAGGAATCACAGCCCGGCTGGTCAGATTAGAGAAAATTATGTTACCACCTTTTTCTTTTATTTTCAGGCCAGATGACGAACGCTGGCACGTGGAAACGGAGAGGCGGGAACAAAATATTCGGAGTCACTTGACGATCATCCGTGTCGGCCTGCATGACTCTGGCCACTATCACTGCCATGTTAGCAAAGTAAACAAAGATAAAATCGTGGAGAAAAATGTCACTATTCACGTACAGGGTAAGTGTTTACTGCAGGAGATTATTTGTGTATACAGAAGATAGATAGATTAAGGTTATTATCTATCATGTTCTACTCATAGTTAACCAGTTATAAAAGAAAGAAGGTAAAGGTTATTAGTAATGTTACAAATATTCATATTATAATTTATATTTTTTAGTATCTCTATTTGTTGATTGTTTTGGGTGTTGTTGTCCTCAATAGCCCAGTCCTAGACCAGGCCTAATGGTTAATCAGTCAGGCTATTTGTGTTTGTAGGTCTCAACTTCAACATAAGCACCACTGTCCCACTGATCAGGGACTGTTTACAGGAACATGTCAAGGTCCCTCTTGAAGACAATTAGAGGGTCTGTTGATAATTCCCTATATATATATATCAAGGTCCCTCTTGAAGACAATTAGGGGGTCTGTTGATAATTCCCTATATATATATCAAGGTCCCTCTTGAAGACAATTAGGGGGTCTGTTGGTAATTCCCTATATATGTCAAGGTCCCTTTTGAAGACAATTAGGGAATCTGTTGGTAATTCCCTCTATATATGAGAGTGTATTGAAAAGTATTGGATCCTTGAAATTTTTCAATTCATACTCTAATTTCACCTGGCAGCTGGACCCATGTTGATGGAGGCACGAAACACTACAGTACGTGTGGGTCACAAAGCCAAACTTTCATGCACTTTTGCTGCCGTCCCTGCACCTGAAGTTCATTGGTTGAAGGACAAAGTGATGCTGGATAAGGTGAAGGGGTGAGTGCATGTAAATTAATAGCAGAATAGTAGCTATCCACAGAACAGGTGGGGATTTGAACCCTTGCAAGTGAATTTTGAATCATGACGGCTTTGAGGGGACTTGAGCTAGAATTTGCCACAGTCATGCTGGCTGGAGATTCATCTGTAAAAACTTGCATTTGTGGTCGCATTAGTGGCCCATGATAATCTCCCTATGGGGTATAAATATACCTAGTTGGATGAATCTTATTGTAGCCAGGTGGCCCAGTGGTTAACACACTGGCCTGGAGTTTAAAGACTCGCTTGGCCTGGGTTCAAAGCCCACCCGTTCTGTGGTTTGTTTGCAATAGTGTTGTTACGATTTCACGAATCAGAATCAAGCAGAGGTCGGGGAACCGGGGTAAATTACCCAAAATGGGGTAGAAATGAAAATCTCTGGGGTAAATAAAATTTTAAAAGTTGCTTTATCATGTATAATACAAACCTTACAGCTTGTATGACTGTATTCTCCGTACAAATGCATTCAATAAAATATTTTGAATATGAGTTTTCTGGATTCTGTGAATTTTAAAGTCTAGAGGGGAATTTTTCCTCTATATAAATGTGTTTTGGTTAATACCCAAAAAAGTTCTCCAACCCCTGAAATAGAAGCTATCTAAAAACAAAGCTCCCCAACATGTATAATAATAATAATAATAATAATAATAATAATAATAATAATAGAGATAAACGTGCTATAAAGATCCTCATTTTCAAAAAATATATACAGGAGGCCCTCCACATTCGCGAGGGTTAAGGGATCAAGAACCTCATGAATCTTGAAAATTCGTGAATGTTTGGTGCGCAATTATAATGTAGGGAAATATAATAATAGCATTTACTTAGCCTAACAATACTGCTTCCTTAACCTATTGAACCATGAACAATCATAAAACATCGTAAAATATTTTTTATACATGTACAGTGGAACCCCGAGTTTCGAACTTAATCCGTTTCAGGAGCTAGTTCTAAAGTTGAAACGTTTGAAACTCGAAGCAATATTTCCCATAAGAAATAATGTAAATCAATTAATTCGTTCCTGCTGTCAGGAGGCATGACAAAATAGTACTTCAATATGATGCTATTATCAACTCTACAGCTTATTTATCTATCACAATTCATCTAATATGACATAATAAACAATATAAATAACATAAAAACCTGATATACACTCTAGTCATAAGAAAACCATAATGTAGAAATGAACAGGTGTACATACACCATTTACATACCTTGGAGAAGATAGGCTTTAAACTCCACAACTTGCACCTGTGCTGGCATGCAGTAACATATTAAAATCTTTAAGAGTGTGTAGTAGGTTGGTAGTCAGCAACCACCCAGGGAGGTACTACCGTCCTACCAAGTGAGTGTAAAACGAAAGCCTGTATTTGTTTTACATGATGGTAGGATTGCTGGTGTCTTTTTCCTGTCTCATAAACATGCAAGATTTCAGGTACATCTTGCTACTTCTACTTACACTTAGGTCACGCTACGCAAACATGTACACGTTTATGTATACACACTCATCTGAGTTTTCTTTGATTTTATCTTAATAGTTCTTGTTCTTATTGCTTTTCCTTTCATATCCATGGGAAGTGGAATAAGAATCTTTTCCCCCGTAAGCCATTCGTGTTGTAAAAGTCAACTAAAATGCCGGAACAATGGGCTAGTAACCCCTTTTCCTGTATAGCTTATTAAAAAGAAAAAGAAGAAAACCGTCAAAGTGGGATGTTTGAATGTGCGTGGATGTTGTGCGAATGATAAGAAAGAGATGATTGTAGATGTTATGAATGAAAAGAAGCTGGATGTCCTGGCTTTAAGTGAGACAAAGCTGAAGGGGGTAGGAGAGTTTCAGTGGGGAGAAATAAATGGGATTAGGTTGGGGGTTTCAAATAGAGTTAGAGCTAAAGAAGGAGTGGCAATAATGTTGAATAATCAGTTATGGCAGGTAAAGAGGGAATATAAATGTATAAATTCAAGGATTATGTGGAGTAAAATAAAGGTTGGATGTGAAAAGTGGGTTATAGTAAGTGTTTATGCACCTGGAGAAGAGAGAAGTGTAGAGGAGAGAGAGAGATTTTGGGAAATGTTGAGTGAGTGTGTGTGGAGTTTTGAACCAAGTGAGAGAGTAATTGTGGTTGGGGATCTTAATGCTAAAGTGGGTAAAAATGTTGTGGAGGGAGTAGCAGGTAAATTTGGGGTGCCAGGGGTAAATGTAAATGGGGAACCATTATGAGCTATGTGTAGAAAGAGGTTTGGTAATAAGTAATACATATTTTATGAAAAAGACGATAAATAAATATTCAAGGTATGATATAGCATGTAAGGAAAGTAGTTTGTTGGATTATGTATTGGTGGATAAAAGGTTGATGGGTAGGCTTCAGGATGTACATGTTTATAGAGGGGCAACGGATATATCGGAGCATTATTTGGTTGTAGCTACAGTTAGAGTAAAAGGTAGATGGGACAAAAAGAAAATGGCAACAGCAAGTAAGAGAGAGGTAAAAGTGTATAAACTAAGGGAGGAGGAAGTTAGGGTGAGATATAAGCAACTATTGGCAGAAAGGTGGGCTAGTGCAAGTATGAGTGGTGGGGGAAGTGAAGAGAGTTGGGATAGTTTTAAAAATGCAGTATTAGAATGTGGGGCAGAAGTTTGTGGCTATAGGAATGTGGGTGCAGGAGGAAAGAGGAGTGAGTGGTGGAATGAAGAAGTAAAGGGTGTGATAAAAGAGAAAAAGGTAGCTTATGAGAGGTTTTTACAAAACAGAAGTGTTAATAGAAGAGCAGAGTATATGGAGAGTAAAAGAAAGGAGAAGAGAGTGGTGAGAGAGTGCAAAAGAAGAGCGGATGAAAGAATGGGAGAGGCTCTGTCAAGAAATTTTGCTGAAAACAAGAAAAATTTTTGGAGTGAGATAAACAAGGTAAGAAAGCCTAGGGAACGAATGGATTTGTCAGTTAAAAACAGAGTAGGGGAGTTAGTAGATGGGGAGCTGGAGGTATTGGGTAGATGGCCGGAATATTTTGAGGAACTTTTAAATGTCGATGAAAAAAGGGAGGCGGTAATTTCATGTATTGGCCAGGGAGGTACAACGTCGTTTAGGAGTGAAGAAGAGCAGGATGTGAATGTGGGGGAGGTGCGTGAGGGATTACGTAGAATGAAAGGGGGTAAAGCAGCTGGAACTGACGGGATCATGACAGAAATGTTAAAAGCAGGGGGGATATAGTGCTGGAGTGGTTGGTATTTTTGTTTAATAAATGTATGAAAGAGGGGAAAGTACCTAGGGATTGGCAGAGAGCATGTATAGTTCCTTTATATAAAGGGAAGGGGGATAAAAGAGAGTGTAAAAATTATAGGGGAATAAAGATCGGTTTGTTGAAAGAAAGAAGAAGTTTACTGAGTATACCAGGTAAAGTGTATGGCAGGGTTATTATTGAAAGAATTAGAGGTAAGACAGAGAGTAGGATTGCAGATGAGCAAGGAGGCTTTAGAGTGGGTAGGGGATGTGTAGATCAAGTGTTTACAGTGAAGCATATATGTGAACAGTATTTAGATAAAGGTAGAGAGGTTTTCATTGCATTTATGGATTTAGAAAAGGCATATGATAGAGTGGATAGGGGAGCAATGTGGCAAATGTTGCAAGTGTATGGAATAGGTAGTAAGTTACTGAAGGCTGTAAAGAGTTTTTATGAGGATAGTGAGGCTCAGGTTAGGTGTGTAGGAGAGAGGGAGATTATTTCCTGGTAAAAGTAGGTCTTAGACAGGGATGTGTAATGTCACCATGGTTGTTTAATATATTTATAGATGGGGTTGCAAAGAAGTAAATGCTAGGGTGTTGGGGAGAGGGGTGGGATTAAATTATGGAGAATTAAATGCAAATGGGAGTTGACACAGTTACTTTTTGCTGATGATACTGTGCTTATGGGAGATTCTAAAGAAAAGTTGCAAAGGTTAGTGGACGAGTTTGGGAGAGTGTGTAAAGGTAGAAAGTTAAAAGTGAACATAGATAAGAGTAAGGTGATGAGGGTATCAAACGATTTAAATAAAGAAAAATTGATATCACATTGGAGAGAGGGATTATGGAAGAAGTAAATGTTTTCAGATATTTGGGAGTTGACGTGTCAGCGGATGGGTTTATGAAGGATGAGGTTAACCATAGAATTGATAAAGGAAAAAGGTGAGTGGTGCATTGAGGTATCTGTGGAGACAAAAACGTTATCCATGGAGGCAAAGAAGGGAATGTACGAAAGTATAGTGGTACCAACACTCTTATATGGGTGTGAAGCATGGGTTGCAAATGCTGCAGCGAGGAGGAGGCTGGAGGCAGTGGAGATGTCCTGTCTAAGGGCAATGTGTGGTGTAAATATTATGTAGAAAATTCGGAATGTGGAAATTAGGAGAAGGTGTGGAGTTACTAAAAGTATTTGTCAGAGGGCTGAAGAAGGGTTGTTGAGGTGGTTTGGTCATTTAGAGAGAATGGATCAAAGTAGAATGACTTGGAGAGCGTATAAATCTGTAGGGGAAGGAAGGCGGGTAGGGGTCGTCCTAGAAAAGGTTGGAGGGAAGGGGTAAAGGAGGTTTTGTGGGCGAGGGCTTGGACTTCCAGCAAGCATGTGTGAGCGTGTTAGATAGGAGTGAATGGAGACGAATGGTTTTTGGGACATGACGATCTGTTGGAGTGTGAGCAGGGTAACATTTTGTGAAGGGATTCAGGGAAACCAGTTAATTGATTTAGTTGGACTTGAGTCCTGGAAATGGGAAGTACAATGCCTGCACTTTAAAGGAGGGGTCTGAGATAGTGACAGCTGGGAGGGACTTTTCTCAGCTGTCGTATCTGAGCTCCTCTGCAAAGACAGTGATTATGTATGAGTGTGGTGAAAGTGTTGAATGATGATGAAAGTATTTTCTTTTTGGGGATTTTCTTTCTTTTTGGGTCACCCTGCCTCGGTGGGAGACGGCCGACTTGTTGAAAAAAATAAAAAAAAAAATTTACAAAACATGTCAAAATATGCTGTAAACAGTAACAGGCACCTAAAAACAAAAAAAACAAATACATACTCAAAGGGTGACTTGCCTCTTCACATAAAACCAAGAGCACTGAAACGGAACCAACCTCCAACCCCTTCCCCTGACCTAACTATACCACCCTCCTCACACGCCCCAACCTCTCCCCACCCACGCGCAACCTACCCAACCCAACAGACAACCCCCCACCCAAGCTACCCTAAACCCCAACTAAACTCCCAACAAAACTAGGCAGCACCTCTCTTTCACCTTGTCATGCTTAATAACCTATGTACTGTGAAATCCCGATAAACACTTGTAAAATCCCTCTCCCATACCCTACCATACAGACTTTCATTACGACTTTTCGTTCTATAAAACCCTGCTGCTAAAGCCCTTATTCTTACATCACTTCTCACCTCCCTCATTCCCCACGATATATGAATGTAGTCCAAAACTAAATATGACATTGCCCGTTGTACGCTTTCCGAGAACTGCCCCACGTCCAAACTTAACGCCCGTAGAACTGACACACCTCTTCCCCCTATCCTTCTCAACACTTCACCAAGCCATGCACATACCCCCATCAGACCCTCGCAAAAATATACAGCATGAAAACCCGTATCTAGTTCCCCGCACCTGTCACACCTACCATCCCCAACTATTCCCATAACAAATAACTGAGCCTTAGACGCTAAGATTCCATGTAGAAATCTATACCCTGTGTCTCTGACCCTCGGGTTCAATTTCAACTTTTTCAACCACCCCCAGGTTCTACCCCAATTATACAACGGAAAATTCGCCCTCCCCTTCACCTCCATCATCCCTTGTCCTATCCTATCCAGCCGACTTACCCTAATTGCACCTGGATCTCGCAACACCAACAAACCTCTCAGAATTTCCTCACACTTCAATAACTCCTTCCCCCCCCACCACTTGCGTACCTCCCTCATCACCTCCCCTACTCTCCTGCCTCCCCGTAAAACTCATGCCTCACGAACACACTCCTAAGCCTACACCTTAAGGGTATCAACCCTAAACCCCCCCCAACGTACCTTAGTTTCCACCACCTCCCTACACAGCCAATGCCTTCCACGTCCCCATACAAACTTTAGGACACTTTGCAATAATCTTCTCACATCAACCTCCAAAAGGGGAAAGACCGCCGCACAAAACCATAGCTTACTGTACACTAATACATTCACGACAACCGCCCTTTGCAACAAAGTAACCTCCCCTATTCCCCAACCCATCATCCTATGTATTGCCGCCTCCACTACCATTCTCGAGTTTACTTCCTTCGCTACCAAAGTGTTCGCACTAAACACTATTCTACAAATCTTTAATGTGTCTACACAACCCCATCCCTCCCTCACCCCCAACGCTCCCCCCGTCCAGTTCCCCACCCCCAGTAGATTTGATTTTCCTCTATTCACCCTCATTCTCGTCGCCCTTCCAAAATAATCTACTAGCCCATTCACCATGCTCAAATGTTGCTCTGACGATACCAAAATGTTAGTATCGTCTACATAACCTACAATACCTACCCCATCCATGTCATTCTCCCCCCTCATTTAATCCCGCCTCCACTAACCTATAAAAGGGATCCTGTAAGCAGGCAAACAGGATCTGCGACAGGAAGTAAATGTTTTCAGATATTTGGGAGTTGACTTGTCAGCGGATGGGTTTATGAAGGATGAGGTTAACCATAGAATTGATGAAGGAAAAAAGGTGAGTGGTGCGTTGAGGTATCTGTGGAGACAAAAAACGTTATCCATGGAGGCAAAGAAGGAAATGTACGAAAGTATAGTAGTACCAACACTCTTATATGGGTGTGAAGCATGGGTTGCAAATGCTGCAGCGATGAGGAGGAGGCAGTGGAGATGTCCTGTCTAAGGGCAATGTGTGGTGTAAATATTATGCAGAAAATTCGGAATGTGGAAATTAGGAGAAGGTGTGGAGTTACTAAAAGTATTTGTCAGAGGGCTGAAGAGGGGTTGTTGAGATGGTTTGGTCATTTAGAGAGAATGGATCAAAGTAGAATGACTTGGAGAGCGTATAAATCTGTAGGGGAAGGAAGGCGGGGTAGGGGTTGTTCTAGAAAAGGTTGGAGGGAGGGGGTAAAGGAGGTTTTGTGGGCGAGGGGCTTGGACTTCCAGCAAGCATGTGTGAGCGTGTTAGATAGGAGTGAATGGAGACGAATGGTTTTTGGGACCTGACGAACTGTTGGAGTGTGAGCAGGGTAACATTTTGTGAAGGGATTCAGGGAAACCAGTTAATTGATTTAGTTGGACTTGAGTCCTGGAAATGGGAAGTACAATATCTGCACTTTAAAGTAGGGGTCTGGGATAGTGACAGCTGGGAGGGACTATTCTCAGCTGTCGTATCTGAGCGCCTCTGCAAAGACAGTGATTATGTATGAGTGTGGTGAAAGTGTTGAATGATGATGAAAGTATTTTCTTTTTGGGGATTTTCTTTCTTTTTGGGTCACCCTGCCTCGGTGGGAGACGGCCGACTTGTTGAAAAAAAAAAGCAAAAAAGACAATAATAATCACTCTGAGGCGCATTAAATGTCGTATAAAACGTTAATATGGACATTTTGCTTAATCCATCTATGATATTTTTTCAAAATTATATAATAAACACACTAAGTAACATATAAACATATAAATTAACATAAATATGAGATGTTTTTCCAGTCGGTTTGACGGAGTGAGCAAAAACCATTCATGTCCAGGCTGGTAACATCAACAACAACAACAACTGGTTTGTTTACAAAACTCGTGAACCTTCTACACTCTCATTCTCTCTCGTTTATTCATTTAATCTTGTTTACTCATATCTCACTCTACATTAAGACTGCCTCAACCACAGCCTCTACCACTGCCTCAGTCACTGCCTCAGTCACTGCCTCAGTCACTGCCTCTACCACTGCCTCTACCACTGCCTCTACCAACACCTCTACCACCACCTCTACCACTGCCTCTACCACTGCCTCTACCACTGCCTCAACCACTGCCTCAACCACTGCCTCCACCACTGCCTCTACCACTGCCTCTACCACTGCCTCTACCACTGCCTTTACCACTGCCTTTACCACTGCCTTTACCACTGCCTTTACCACTGCCTCTACCACTGCCTCAACCACTGCCTCAACCACTGCCTTAACCACTGCCTCTACCACTTCCTCAACCACTTCCTCTACCACTGCTTCTACCACTACCTCTACCACTGCCTCCACTCATAGAAGCAATTGTTGATTTGCTTTTGCCATACGTCCTGGCAAGCTCCACAAGTCGCACACTACTCTCGTATTTTTGTATAATTTCCTTCTTCACTTCTATGCTGTTTCTCACTTTTTTTACCACAGGGGTGCCACTAGGAAGTTTCTTTGGACCCATGGTAGCTTATTTCACAGTTGCACTTAATGAACAAGCAACAAACACAATTAATTAATTGTGAAATGTTTGGATGAGCTTGCAGTGTAATGTTCACTTGGAGGATAAACAAAGCCGGACTGACTCACAATGACTACACAGGGAGGCGTGCAGGCGCAGGACAGGCGGACAGGTCTGGTATGCGGTTCGAAGCACTGGGCACGTTCGATACTTGGGACAAAATTGGTTCGAAAAAAGTGTTCAAAACTCGAATCGTTCAGTACTCGATGCGTTCGAAACTCGGGGTTCCACTGTACATGTTATGGTTTAATAAAAAATAATGAACAAACAAAACACTCACCACTCGTAAGGTTAGGCAGATGAACTCTGATGACTTGTGATGATGATGACAATGACGATGATGATGGTGATGATAGTTAGCCATGCAGTTATTGATGACAGTTGAATGGAGGTGATTATATGGAGTGTAACTGCATGGCATGATGAGTCTAGTGTGTGGATTCTAACTCTTCACTGCATTTGTTTGGTAAATATGATTGGGCGGCTGGGCATTCGTGAATGTTTGAAGCTCGCGAAAGTGGAGGGCTAGCTGTATTTAAGAAAACTCTTGGTAAAACTTTTGTACTCTTGACATGGTTGCTGGGGTTTCTTTTCTATCTCAAGAACATTAACAGATACAGTATTTTCCAGCATATAAGGTGTGCCTTTTTTTCCCAAGCAAAGTCTTGGAGAATGACCTTGTGCCTTGTATGATCCAGGTCAGGGTCAAGGGTAGCCTTTGGGTTACTGGCAAGTGGTGTTTTATAAATGGGCAGTTCATTATAGAGTTGTAATACTCGTAATGCTTGTGCGCCTCATATGCCGGAAAATATGGTAAGGTAAATTGTTATACAATGGACCCCCAGATTACGTAATTAATCCGTTCCAGAGGGTGCTACTTAAACCGAATATTACTTAATCCGAATATATTTTCCCCATTAGAAATAATGGAAATTAAATTAATCCGTTCCAGACACCCAAAAGTATTAAAATAAATAGTGTTTCCACATTAAATTACACAGAAAATAATGAGATATAAATTACCACAAATAAATAAAACAGTAATAACTTGGCACTTACCTTTATTGAAGAGTTGTTAATGTGTAGAAGATGGAAGGAGGGAAAAGGAAGGAGTAGTTGCTAGTGTTTGGAAGGGGAATCCCCTTCCATTAACACTTCAGGTACCAAGTTCTTTTCCGGGGTTACTGCCCTTTTTTTTTCTTTTAATGCCACTAGGACCAGGTTGAGAGTCACTGGACCCCTCTCTGACAAAAAATCTGTCCAGGGAGCTCTGTGTCTGGCGTTTCTTTAAAACGTCCCTGAAATGGGACACCACATTGTCATTGTACATGTTGCCAGCACGGCCTGCAACAGCTTTGTTAGGGTGAAAATCATCCATAAATCTTTGTACATTAGTCCATTGGGCACAAATCTCCTTAATCTTTGAAGAAGGCAATGTCTTCCATCTCTCTTCCTCCTCCTCCTCCCCTGGACAAATTTTTTGAACTGTGGTCTGTTGCCATTGCAGATGAAGCTCTTGCAAATCTGAAGTGGTTATCTCTTCATTGTGGTCCTCCACCAACTCTTCCACATCCTCGCTACTAACCTCCAACCCCATGGACCTCCATAGTGTCACAATTTCTTCCACAACAGGCTTAGGGTCCTGAGGCTCCCTCCCAAAACCTTCAAAATCCCTCTCTGGGACACAGTCTGGCTACAATTTTCTCCAAGGAGAGTTCAAAGTCCTGGAAGTCACTCCCTCCCAAGCCTTACCTATAAGGTTTATGCAATGGAGGATAGTGAAGTGATCTTTCCAAAACTCTTTTAGGGTCAATTCAGTGTCCAAGGTTATGTCAAAGCATCTTTGAAACATTGCTTTGTTGTAGAGTTTTTTGAAGTTTGAAATGACCTGCTGGTCCATGGGCTGGAGGAGAGGAGTGGTATTAGGGGGCAAGAACTTCTCTGTGATGAACTTAAAGTCCTCCACAATTTGCTCTTCCAAGTCTCGAGGATGAGAAGGAGCATTGTCCATTACCAGGAGGCACTGGAGGCCCAATTTATTTTCCACGAGATATTTCTTCACACTGGGGCCAAACACTTCATTGAACCAATCAAGGAAAATTTCCCTTGTGACCCATGCCTTCCTGTTAGCCTTCCACATCACACACAAATTAGCCTTGGCAGCACTGCATTTCTTGAACACTCTGGGATTTTCAGAGTGATACACGACTAAAGGGTTCAATTTTAAATCCCCACTAGCATTACTACACAACATAAGTGTTAGCCTGTCTTTCATAGGCTTGTGTCCTGGCAGTGCCTTTTCCTCCTGTGTAATGTAGGTCCTGTTTGGCATTTTCTTCCAAATCAGGTCTGTTTCGTCACAATTAAACACTTGTTCGGGTTTGAATCCTTCAGCCTCTACATAGCTTTTAAATTCATGCATGTATTTTTCAGCCACACATTTGTCAGAACTGGCTGCCTCACCATGCCTTATCACACTATGTATGCCACTACGCTTCTTAAATCTGTCAAACCAGCCTTTGCTGGCTTCAAATTCGCTCACTTTAGCACTCGTTGCAGGCATTTTCTTGATGAGATCATCATGCAACTGCCTTGCTTTTTCAGATATTATTGCCTGCGTAACACTATCTCCTGCTAATTCTTTCTCGTTGATCCACACCAACAACAAAGTTTCCACATCTTCCAGTATTTGCGATTTCTGTTTTGTAATCATATTTGCACCTTTCACAACAACAGCTTCCTTGATTTTATTTCCCTTGGCCATGATGGTAGCGATGGTTGTATAGGGTTTGCCATACAGCCTGTCCAGCTCAGCGACACGTACTCCACTTTCATATTTTGCTATTATCTCCTTTTTCAGTTCTACCATATTTCTGAGCCTCTTTACCACAGGACTGGCACTAGGAGCTTTCTTTGGGCCCATCATGGCTTATTTAGCAGTTGCAAGCACTAAAAACAATGGAATTATAACAAAATGTATGATATGAATGTGTGGGTGGCGGTCACTCGCTGGTAAACAATGGCACACTGACTCTGGATGGAGTGTTGGCCCATCCGGGCCATGCGTACGCATCCAGGATGAATTACTTATTCCGAGCGGATCAACTCATACCAAACCAATATTTTTACGGAAAAAGGTAACTTATTCTGAATTTTACGTAATCCGACACCTACTTAATCTGGGGGTCCACTGTATATTACTGTTTATTGTGACTGTAAACTAGTGCTGAAAATCTAGGGAATACAGATATAGAACACTTCGAAGCTAGTCACTGTTAAGACAATTTATCAGCATCGCAATAAAAAATCTCTAGCAGGTGTAAAAAAAAATTCTTCATGAAATAAACTAGCACCTTGTTCCTGAGTGCAGACCAGGCCAGAGAGAGCTGGCCTGGTCTGCACTCAATCCTGACCAGTTTGAGATAAATGTCCTGGACTACATTTTTACCCCAGCCTTCTTTTCAGGCACACCATTGAAACGCGACAAGAATCTGAGCTTCACTTGTCTGATTTATTAATTGACAATGTCACTCTTAAGGACAATGGAACATACAAGTGTAGAGCCTCAAATGAAATTGGTGCTGGCAACCAAGAGGGTTATCCGTATCTTCTTGTCCAGGGTAAGTGCTTGCTTTTTACATTTAAAAAAAAAGTTTATGCAGTGTAAATTACTTGGGTTATAATGGATATAGAGGAACATCTAAACTATTGTATCTGTGCACCTTTGGCAAGACAGTGATAGTGTAAATGATGGTGAAAGTGATTCTTTTTTGGGTTATTCTGCCTCGGTGGGAGATCTCCAGTGTTAAAAAAAGTAAAAATGGGGAAGTGGGTTTGAATCCTTCCTCCATAAGCCATGTGTGTCGTAAGAGGTGTAACCCCTTCTCCTGTATAAATTACTAAATGTGAAGTGAAGTCAAAATTTACGTTTCTTCCTTTTTGCGTCACCCTGCCTTGGTGAGAGATGATCTCTGGACGTCTCCCACCAAGGCAGGATGACCTGAAAATAGAAACACTTTCACCATCATTCACACTATCACTGTCAGCATCACCAGAGTGGTGGCACTGAAATGAATGCTTGTCGTGTGGGGATGCGCCAAGACTGTCTTTAAACATGTGAAGGTGCATGATCCTTATTCATGTCATCTCAAATAATGCATTGTGTTAAGTTTTCATATTAACCTGAGAAATGTTGTCATTTTCAAGTATAATTTTCTGCATGTCATTACAGATATTATTTTCAACCGCTTGTCATTATAAAGATTTTTTTCTTTCAACATTCTGGTCATCTTCCACCGAGGCACGTTGACATTTAGTAATTTATACAGGAGAAGGGTTACAAGCCCCTTGCTCCTAGCATTTATACAGGAAAAGGGGTTACTAGCACCTTGTTCTTGGCATCTGTACAGGAGAAGGGGTTAGTAGCACCTTGTTCCTAGCATCTATACAGGGGAAGGGGTTACTATCACCTTCCTGGCATCTATACAGGGAAAGGGGTTACTATCACCTTGTTCCTGGCATCTATACAGGGGAAGGGGTTACTAGCACCTTGTTCCTGGCAACTATACAGGAGAAGGGGTTACTAGCACCTTGTTCCCAGCAACTATATAGAAGAAGGGGTTACTAGCACCTTGTTCCTGGCATCTATACAGGAGAAGGGGTTACTAGCACCTTGTTCCTGGCATCTATACAGGAGAAAGGGTTACTAGCACCTTGTTCCTGGCATCTATACAGGATAAGGGGTTACTAGCACCTTGTTCCTGGCATCTATACAGGAGAAGGGGTTACTATCACCTTGTTCCTGGCATCTATACAGAAGGGGTTACTATCACCTTGTTCCTGGCATCTATACAGGAGAAGGGGTTACTAGCACCTTGTTCCTGGCATCTATACAGGAGAAGGGGTTACTAGCACCTTGTTCCTGGCATCTATACAAGAGAAGGGGTTATTAGGACCTTGTTCCTGGCATCTATACAGGAGAAGGGGTTACTAGGACCTTGTTCCTGGCATCTATACAGGAGAAGGGGTTACTAGCACCTTGTTCCCGGCAACTATACAGGAGAAGGGGGTTACTAGCACCTTGTTCCTGGCATCTATACAGGAGAAGGGGTTACTTGTACCTTGTTCCTGGCATCTATACAGGAGAAGGGGTTACTTGCACCTTGTTCCTGGCATCTATACAGGAGAAGGGGTTACTTGCACCTTGTTCCTGGCATCTATACAGGAGAAGGGGTTACTTGCTCCTGGCATTTTAATCACTTCTTACAAAATGCATGGCTTACAGAGGAGGAATTGAATTTGTATTTTGTATACACAAATAACCCGCACATAGAATGAAAGTCGTGATGACGTTTTGGTCCGATGTGGACCAGTAACTAGTGATTTTGGAAGTGTATTTCCAGTAATATTTAAAGTCCCACATAATTTTGTTTTTGTATTTTGCAGATTTGCCTGAGGTGAACTTAACAAAGGTTCGCGCCATTGGCACCAGTGAGATACAGTTAGAGTGGACTGTCAATGACAACAACTCTCCAGTACAGCAGACAAAGATCTATGTAAGTTTCTCGATCGTCCTGTTTAAACCAAGAAAAGTTTTTATGTTTTCCTCTATAGGAAGAGGTTATTGTTTTAACACACATGAATTTTAACCCTTTGACTGTCGGAGACCCCTTTCTGAAACTGTCATTCTATGTCGGGAAATATTCGAAAAAAAAAAATATTTTTTCTTATCAAAATGTTAAGATTATTTTTCTGATTGTTTTTATCCTAAAAACAGATTTTTGCCATCAATACTTACCGAGATATGGAGGTGTAAAGTTGGCAGAAAATGAGCCGTGTATGGCAACAGCGGCGAATGCCACTTACTCAGTAAACATTTGTTTACTTCCATTCATAGATTTCTTGTTTTTTTCACTATTTTCTTTTTTTACGTAACTTATGTGGCCTGTGAGATCAAGGTAAGGTGCAATGTATATATATACATTCGTTGTATGCAACACAATAATAGCATAAACATTAGTATCTTTATATTGTTTACAAAACTTGTTTACACAAACCAACAGTACAAAAAAATCTTTATTACTATTGTTCTATAATATATATACAAATGTACAGTCACTGGACATGTTCATAGACGTTCTGCAGCTTGTGGAACTCTTTGAAACATGGTTCTATGCACAGTGGTGTTTTACATTCCTCACACATAAAACGAGTGTCTGCATTTTTGTGGGTGTTTTTTTGTATATGCACAGACAAAACATCTCTTCTGAGCAGTTTTCTTCAAAGTAGTAGCAGGCAGTTGAGTTAGGTAGTTATCCTAGGTTGATGGTCGTCTGGGTCGTCATTCCTTCCTTCCTTCCTTCCTTCCTTCCTTCCTTCCTTCCTTCCTTCCTTCCTTCCTTCCTACCTCCACCTACCACCTACCTACCTACCTACCTACCTCACCTACCTCCTCCTACCCACCTACCTCCTCCACCCCCCACCCACCCACCCACCTCCTACCTCACTTCCTTCCTTCCTTCCTTCCTTCCTTCCTTCCTTCCTTCCTCCTCCTCCCTCCTCCTGCCTCCTACCTCCCCACCTACCTACCTACCTACCACCACCTACCTACCTACCTACCTACCTACCTACCTACCTACTTTCCTACCTACCTACCTTCCTTCCTTACTACCTTTCATCTCGTCCTTCCTTTCTTCCTTCTGGTTTCTATATATGCACACATAGTCACTGGACACGTGGCTAGAATTGCTGTAAGTTTCTGGAAGCTGGTTGTTGTGTCTGGGTCATCATTCCGATCTTCCTTCCTTCCTACATTCCTTCTAACCCTCCTTCCTACATTCCTTCCTTCCTTTCATCTCGTCCTTCCTTCTGGTTTCTATATACGTATACGCATATTTAATCACTGTACACTTCATAGAATTTCTATTAGCTTCTGGAAGCTGGTTGTTGTTTCTAGGTCGTCATTCCTTCCTTCCTTCCTTCCTACCTTCCTTCCTACCTTCCTTCCTTCCTGCCTTCCTTCCTGCCTTCCTTCCTTCCTACATACCTTCCTTCCAACCTTCCTTCCTACATTCCTTCCTTCCTACATTCCTACCTACCTACCTACCTTCCTTTCATACTGTCCTTCTTTTTATTTCCTTCCTTCCTTCCTTCTGGTTTCTATATTTTTTTTTTTTTTCAACAAGTCGGCCGTCTCCCACCGAGGCAGGGTGACCCAAAAAGAAAGAAAATCCCCAAAAAGAAAATACTTTCATCATCATTCAACACTTTCACCACACTCATACATAATCACTGTCTTTGCAGAGGAGCTCAGATACGACAGCTGAGAAAAGTCCCTCCCAGCTGTCACTATCTCAGACCCCTCCTTTAAAGTGCAGGCATTGTACTTCCCATTTCCAGGACTCAAGTCCAACTAAATCAATTAACTGGTTTCCCTGAATCCCTTCACAAAATGTTACCCTGCTCACACTCCAACAGATCGTCATGTCCCAAAAACCATTCGTCTCCATTCACTCCTATCTAACACGCTCACACATGCTTGCTGGAAGTCCAAGCCCTCGCCCACAAAACCTCCTTTACCCCTTCCTCCAACCTTTTCTAGGACGACCCCTACCCCGCCTTCCTTCCCCTACAGATTTATACGCTCTCCAAGTCATTCTACTTTGATCCATTCTCTCTAAATGACCAAACCACCTCAACAACCCTCTTCAGCCCTCTGACAAATACTTTTAGTAACTCCACACCTTCTCCTAATTTCCACATTCCGAATTTTCTGCATAATATTTACACCACACATTGCCCTTAGACAGGACATCTCCACTGCCTCCAGCCTCCTCCTCGCTGCAGCATTTGCAACCCATGCTTCACACCCATATAAGAGTGTTGGTACCACTATACTTTCGTACATTCCCTTCTTTGCCTCCATGGATAACGTTTTTGTCTCCACAGATACCTCAATGCACCACTCACCTTTTTCCTTCATCAATTCTATGGTTAACCTCATCCTTCATAAACCCATCCGCTGACACGTCAACTCCCAAATATCTGAAAACATTTACTTCTTCCATAATCCCTCTCTCCAATGTGATATCCAATTTTTCTTTATTTAAATCGTTTGATACCCTCATCACCTTACTCTTATCTATGTTCACTTTTAACTTTCTACCTTTACACACTCTCCCAAACTCGTCCACTAACCTTTGCAACTTTTCTTTAGAATCTCCCATAAGCACAGTATCATCAGCAAAAAGTAACTGTGTCAACTCCCATTTTGCATTTAATTCTCCATAATTTAATCCCACCCCTCTCCCCAACACCCTAGCATTTACTTCTTTACAACCCCATCTATAAATATATTAAACAACCATGGTGACATTACACATCCCTGTCTAAGACCTACTTTTACCGGGAAGTAATCTCCTCTCTCCTACACACCCTAACCTGAGCCTCACTATCCTCATAAAAACTCTTTACAGCCTTCAGTAACTTACTAGCTATTCCATACACTTGCAACATTTGCCACATTGCTCCCCTATCCACTCTATCATATGCCTTTTCTAAATCCATAAATGCAATAAAAACTTCTCTACCTTTATCTAAATACTGTTCACATATATGCTTCACTGTAAACACTTGATCTACACATCCCCTACCCACTCTAAAGCCTCCTTGCTCATCTGCAATCCTACTCTCTGTCTTACCTCTAATTCTTTCAATAATAACCCTGCTATACACTTTACCTGGTATACTCAGTAAACTTATTCCCCTATAATTTTTACACTCTCTTTTATCCCCCTTCCCTTTATATAAAGGAACTATACATGCTCTCTGCCAATCCCTAGGTACCTTCCCCTCTTTCATACATTTATTAAACAAAAATACCAACCACTCCAGCACTATATCCCCCCCTGCTTTTAACATTTCTGTCATGATTCCGTCAATTCCAGCTGCTTTACCCACCTCTGGCAAGACAGTGATGGTATGAATGATGGTGAAAGTGTTTCTTCTTTGGGTCAGACAGGAAAAACTGTCAGCAAGAATGAGGTTTCCGTTATACCACTACCGGACGGAGGAGCGAGGTTACACTTCTAGTTGATGATCCACAAGGGTTTAGTGCTTCATATTAGATTATTTTTTTTTACACACTGGCCATTTTCCACTGAGGTAGGGTGACTCAAAAAGTTGAAACACATTTGCCATCATTCATTCAATTGCTGTCTTGCCAGAAGTGTGCTGACATCACAGTCCAGATTACCTCTTGAACTGCAGCATCCCTCACCCATCCTTCAGAGTGCAGACACTGTACTTCCCACCTCCCTCTCCTCCAAAGTGCAGGCACTGTACTTCCCACCTCCCTCTCCTCCAGAGTGCAGGCACTGTACTTCCCACCTCCCTCTCCAGAGTGCAGGCACTGTACTTCCCACATAACTCTCCTCCAGAGTGCAAGCACTGTACAGTGGACCCTCGGTTAACGAATACCCCGGAAATCGTGCAATTATGTAAGTATAATTTTGTAAGTTCTTGTGGAAGTGTATTTTTGGGGGTCTGAAATAGACTAACCTACGTGAAATTTTTCCTTAAGGGAGTAAATTCGTTCGGTAATGGCACTTGAGCAGACTTCAGGAGTGAAGTTTTTACGAAACTCGGGGGTCCACTGTACTTCCTACCTTCAGGACGCAAGTCTCTTCAGACTGGAGATAAATAGCATAAAATACCGACACAATGGAAAACAGATATAAATGCAGTATAATTCAATCCTTTATTGACTATGTTTCACCCACACAGTGGACTTTATCAAGTCACAAACAGATTTTTGGAATGTAAATTAAACTTTTCAAAACTTTTGCTCAGCATAGAATGAAGTATGTATTACATTTAACCCTTAAACTGTCCACACATAGATATACGTTCACCTGCGTACTGCCCCGAATATTTTGAAAAAAAAAAATAGTTTTTTTTTTTAAAAATGAAGAACGCATTTTTATAAACAGGATAGGCTAAAAAAATTTTTTTAGAGCCAGTACTTACCGAGATATAAGCCCGCGAAGTTGGTGCTAAATGATGTGGTGTCTGCAACATGGTGCACTGCCGCTTGCAGAAACAATAAACATTTATAGTTTTTTTTTTTCAATTTTTTTCCATTTTCTGTTGTTTTCATGCTATGATAATAATGTTTTGATGCAGATCTTTTGATATCATTGCCAATTCTTGTTTAGACACAAATGTTTGGTACTGAATTAGTAATCATACTGTCACTAACACACATGTTCACACTGATAAATGAATTTGTACACCTGGTTCAATTACTTACTATTTTTTTTTTTTCAACAAGTCGGCCGTCTCCCACCGAGGCAGGGTGACCCAAAAAGAAAGAAAATCCCCAAAAAGAAAATACTTTCATCATCATTCAACACTTTCACCACACTCATACATAATCACTGTCTTTGCAGAGGAGCACAGATACTACAGCTGAGAATTGTCCCTCTCAGCTGTCACTATCCCAGACCCCTCCTTTAAAGTGCAGGCATTGTACTTCCCATTTCCAGGACTCAAGTCCAATTAAATCAATTAACTGGTTTCCCTGAATCCCTTCACAAAATGTTACCCTGCTCACACTCCAACAGATCGTCATGTCCCAAAACCATTCGTCTCCATTCACTCCTATCTAACACGCTCACACATGCTTGCTGGAAGTCCAAGCCCTCGCCCACAATACCTCCTTTACCCTTCCTCCAACCTTTTCTAGGACGACCCCTACCCCGCCTTCCTTTCCCTACAGATTTATACGCTCTCCAAGTCATTCTACTTTGATCCATTCTCTCTAAATGACCAAACCACCTCAACAACCCCTCTTCAGCCCTCTGACAAATACTTTTAGTAACTCCACACCTTCTCCTAATTTCCACATTCCGAATTTTCTGCAAAATATTTACACCACACATTGCCCTTAGACAGGACATCTCCACTGCCTCCAGCCTCCTCCTCGCTGCAGCATTTGCAACCCATGCTTCACACCCATATAAGAGTGTTGGTACCACTATACTTTCGTACATTCCCTTCTTTGCCTCCACAGATACCTCAATGCACCACTCACCTTTTTTCCTTTATCAATTCTATGGTTAACCTCTTCCTTCATAAACCCATCCGCTGACGCGTCAACTCCCAAATACTATCTGAAAACATTTACTTCTTCCATAATCCCTCTCTCCAATGTGATATCCAATTTTTCTTTATTTAAATCGTTTGATACCCTCATCACCTTACTCTTAACTATGTTCACTTTTAACTTTCTACCTTTACACACTCTCCCAAACTCGTCCACTAACCTTTGCAACTTTTCTTTAGAATCTCCCATAAGCACAGTATCATCAGCAAAATGTAACTGTGTCAACTCTCATTTTGCATTTAATTCTCCATAATTTAATCCCACCCCTCTCCCCAACACCCTAGCATTTACTTCTTTTACAACCCTATCTATAAATATATTAAACAACCATGGTGACATTACACATCCCTGTCTAAGACCTACTTTTACCGGGAAGTAATCTCCCTCTCCTACACACCCTAACCTGAGCCTCACTATCCTCATAAAAACTCTTTACAGCCTTCAGTAACTTACTACCTATTCCATACACTTGCAACATTTGCCACATTGCTCCCCTATCCACTCTATCATATGCCTTTTCTAAATCCATAAATGCAATAAAAACTTCTCTACCTTTATCTTAATACTGTTCACATATATGCTTCACTGTAAACACTTGATCTACACATCCCCTACCCACTCTAAAGCCTCCTTGCTCATCTGCAATCCTACTCTCTGTCTTACCTCTAATTCTTTCAATAATAACCCTGCCATACACTTTACCTGGTATACTCAGTAAACTTATTCCCCTATAATTTTTACACTCTCTTTTATCCCCTTCCTTTATATAAAGGAACTATACATGCTCTCTGCCAATCCCTAGGTACCTTCCCTCTTTCATACATTTATTAAACAAAAATACCAACCACTCCAGCACTATATCCCCCTGCTTTTAATATTTCTGTCATGATTCCGTCAATTCCAGCTGCTTTACCCCTTTCATTCTACGTAATGCCTCACGCACCTCCCCACACTCACATCCTGCTCTTCTTCACTCCTAAACGATGTTGTACCTCCTGGCCAGTACATGAAATTACCGCCCCTTTTTCATCGACATTTAAAAGTTCCTCAAAATATTCCCGCCATCTACCCAATACCTCCAGCTCCCATCTACTAACTCCCTACTCTGTTTTTAACTGACAAATCCATTCGTTCCCTAGGCTTTCTTACCTTGTTTATCAAAATTTCTTGACAGAGCCTCTCCCATTCTTTCATCCGCTCTTCTTTTGCACTCTCTCACCACTCTCTTCACCTTTCTTTTACTCGCCATATACTTTGCTCTTCTATTAACACTTCTGTTTTGTAAAAACCTCTCATAAGCTACCTTTTTCTCTTTTATCACACCCTTTACTTCTTCATTCCACCACTCACTCCTCTTTCCTCCTGCACCCACCCTCCTATAGCCACAAACTTCTTCCCCACATTCTAATACTGCATTTTTAAAACTATCCCAACTCTCTTCTACCCCCCCACTACTCATACTTGCACTATCCCACCTTTCTGCCAATAGTTGCTTATATCTCACCCTAACTTCCTCCTCCCTTAGTTTATACACTTTTACCTCTCTTACTTGCTGTTGCCATTTTCTTTTTGTCCCATCTACCTTTTACTCTAACTGTAGCTACAACCAAATAATGATCTGATATATCCGTTGCCCCTCTATAAACATGTACATCCTGAAGCCTACCCATCAACCTTTTATCTACCAATACATATTCCAACAAACTACTTTCCTTACGTGCTATATCATACCTTGTATATTTATTTATCCTCTTTTTCATAAATTATGTATTACTTATTACCAAACCTCTTTCTACACATAGCTCAATTAATGGTTCCCCATTTACATTTACCCCTGGCACCCCAAATTTACCTAATACTCCCTCCACAACATTTTTACCCACTTTAGCATTTAGATCCCCAACCACAATTACTCTCTCACTTGGTTCAAAACTCCCCACACACTCACTCAACATTTCCCAAAATCTCTCTCTCTCCTCTACATTTCTCTCTTCTCCAGGTGCATAAACACTTACTATAACCCACTTTTCACATCCAACCTTTATTTTACTCCACATAATCCTTGAATTTATACATTTATATTCCTTCTTTACCTGCCATAACTGATTATTCAACATTATTGCCACTTCTTCTTTAGCTCTAACTCTATTTGAAACCCCTGACCTAATCCCATTTATTTCTCCCCACTGAAACTCTCCTACCCCCTTCAGCTTTGTCTCACTTAAAGCCAGGACATCCAGCTTCTTTTCATTCATAACATCTACAATCATCTCTTTCTTATCATTCGCACAACATCCACGCACATTCAAACATCCCACTTTGACGGTTTTCTTCTTTTCTTTTTAGTAAGCTATACAGGAAAAGGGGTTACTAGCCCATTGTTCCCGGCATTTTAGTTGACTTTTACAACACGCATGGCTTACGGAGGAAAGATTCTTATTCCACTTCCCCATGGATATGAAAGGAAAAGCAATAAGAACAAGAACTATTAAGATAAAATCAAAGAAAACTCAGATGAGTGTGTATTCATAAACGTGTACATGTTTGTGTAGCGTGACCTAAGTGTAAGTAGAAGTAGCAAGACGTACCTGAAATCTTGCATGTTTATGAGACAGAAAAAAGACACCAGCAATCCTACCATCATGTAAAACAGTTTCAGGTTTCTGATTCACAGTCACCTGGCAGGATGGTAGTACCTCCCTGGGTGGTTGCTGTCTACCAACCTACTTCCTATTATTTACTATTCTTTCTTCTTCTTTCAACACGTCAGCCATCTCCCACCGAGGCAGGGTGGCCCAAAAGGAAAAACGAAAGTTTCTCCTTTTACATTTAGTAATTTATTCAGGAGAAGGGGTTACTAGCCCCTTGCTCCAGGCATTTTAGGCGCCTCTTATGACACGCATGGGTTACGGAGGAAGAATTCTGTTCCACTTCCCCATGGAGATAAGAGGAAATAAGAACAAACAAGAACTAGTAAGAAAATAGAAGAAAACCCAGAGGGGTGTGTATATACAGTGGTACCTCGACTTACGTTTTTAATCCGTCAGAGAGGGCATTTCTTAAGACGAAACAAACGTAACACGAATCAATTTTCCCCATAAGAAATAATGGAAATAAATTTAATCCGTCCAAGACTTCCAAAAGTAGTTAAATAAAATATTTTTTAGAACTTTTGGACATTAAATAATAAATAATTGAATAAAGAATACATAAATACACATGCACATATTGTACAATAACATGTCACTTACATTTATTGAAGAGTTGTTGATGTGTGGAGGACGGAGGAGGGAGAAGGTGGAGTAGTATGCTAGTGTTTGGAAGGGAATCCCTTCCATTAACACTGCAGGTGGTAAGTTCTTTTCTGGGGTTACTTCCTTTTTCTTTGAATGCCACTAGGACCAGCTTGAGAGTCACTAGACCTCTTTCTAACAACAAATTTGTCCAGGGAGCTCTGTGTCTGGCGATTCTTTAACACATCCCTGAAATGACACACCACTGTGTCATTGTACAGGTTGCCAGCACGGCCTGCAACAGCATGGTTAGGGTGATATTCATCCATAAATGCTTGCACATCACTCCATTTGGCACAGATCTCCTAATCCTTGAAGAAGGCACATTCTTCCATTTTTGTTCCACCTCCACCTCCTCCTCTGAACCATTGTCCTGACCTCTGCTCTCTTGTTCCAGTTGCTGTTGAAGCTCTTGCAGATCTTCAGTGGTTAGCTCTTCCTTGTGCTCCTCCACCAACTGTTCCACATCCTCACCACTCACCTCTAACCCCAAAGACTTGCCCAATTCCACAATTTCTTCCAAAACAGGCTCAGGCTCAGGCTCATGCTCAGGGTTCTGAGGCTCAGCCCCAAAACCTTCAAAATCCCTCTCTAGGACACAGTCTGGCCACAATTTTCTCCAGGCAGAGTTCAAAGTCCTGGTAGTCACTCCCTCCAAGCCTTACCTATAAGGTGTACACAATGCAGCATATGGAAATGTTTTTCCAAAATTCTCTTAGGGTTATGTTCATGTCTGTGGTCACATCAAAGCACTTTTGAAACATTGCTTTGGTATAGAGTTTTTAAAGTTGGAAATGACCTGCTGGTCCATGGGCTGGAGGAGAGGAGTGGTATTAGGGGCAAGAACTTCACTTTGATGAATTTAAACGCATTGTCCATTATTAGGAGGCACTTAAGTGGCAAATTATTTTCCTCGAGATATTTCTTCACACTGGGGCCAAACACTTCATTGAACCAATCTAAGAAAATGTCCTTTGTGACCCAAGCCTTTTGTTAGACTTCCACATCACACACAAGTTAGACTTGCTGACACCGCATCTGCCAAACACTCGGGATTTTCAAAAGATACACTAGTAAAGGCTTCACTTTGCAATCACCACTGGCATTGGCACAAAGCATCAAAGTTAGCCTGTCTTTCATAGGCTTATGTCCTGGCTGTGCCTTTTCCTCCTGAGTAATATAGGTCCTGTTGGGCATTTTCTTCCAAAACAGGCCTGTTTCATCACAATTAAACACTTGTTGGGGAGGAATTGTTCAGCCTCTAGGTACTCCTGGAATTCAGGCACATATTTTCAGCCGCACTTTTGTCACAACTGGCTCCCTCACCATGCCTCACAACACTATGTATGCCAGTACGCTTCTTAAATTTTTGAAACCAGCCTCTGCTGGCTTTAAATTCGCTCACTTCACTCGTTGCAGGCATTTTCTTAAGGAGATCATCATGCAACTGCCTTGCTTTTTCACATATTATTCCCTCCGAAACAGTATCTCCTGCTAACTGTTCTCGTTGATCCACACCAACAACAACCTTTCCACATTTTCCAGCACTTGTGGTCTGTGTTTTGTGATCACAGATGCACCTTTTGCAACAACAGCTTCCTTGATTTTACTTAAATATTTCTTATCCACAATGGTAGAGATGGTAGAATAGGGTTTACCATACAGCCTGGCCAGCTCACTGATACGCACTCCACTTTCATATTTTTCTATTATCTCCTCCTTCATTTCTATCGTACATATATTTCTGTTCCTCTTTGCCACAGGCTTAGCACTAGGATCTTTCCTTGGACCCATGGTAGCTTATTTAGCAGTTGCAAGCACTAAAAACAGTGGAATAATGACAATATACTGGTATGAATGCGTGGGTGTGGGTGGGTGGTCGCTCTCGCTTGTAAACAATAGCACACTGACGCTCCCTGGAGTGCGCGCTCAGCTGGGCTCCAAGCGGACAGGTCCGGTACGAAAGGCGTAAGACGAATCAATCAACGGATGTCGCATTCAAATTTCTTACGTTATAAGTAACGGATATCGAATATAACGTAAGGTGATAACAACGTAAGTCGAGGTACCACTGTATATGCTTGTACATGAATGTGTAGTGTGACCTAAGTGTAAGTAGAAGTAGCAAGATGTACCTGAAATCTTGCATGTTTATGAGACAGAAAAAAGACACCAGCAATCCTACCATCATGTAAAACAGTTTCAGGTTTCTGATTCACAGTCACCTGGCAGGATGGTAGTACCTCCCTGGGTGGTTGCTGTCTACCAACCTACTACCTATTATTTACTATTCTTCTTTCTTTCAACATGTCGGCCGTTTCCCACCGAGGCAGGGTGGCCCAAAAGAAAAAACGAAAGTTTCTCCTTTCACATTTAGTAACATATACAGGAGAAGGGGTTACTAGCCCCCTGCTCCCGGCATTTTAGTCGCCTCTTACGACACGCATGGCTTATGGAAGAAGAATTCTGTTCCACTTCCCCATGGAGATAAGAGGAAATAAGAACAAACAAGAACTAGTAAGAAAATAGAAGAAACCCAGAGGGTGTATATATATATGCTTGTACATGAATGTGTAGTGTGACCTAAGTGTAAGTAGTAGTAGTAGTAAGATGTACCTGAAATCTTGCATGTTTATGAGACAGAAAAAAGACACCAGCAATCCTACCATCATGTAAAACAATTACAGGCTTTGTTTTACACTCACTTGGCAGGACGGTAGTACCTCCCTGGGCGGTTGCTGTCTACCAACCTACTACCTAGGATTATTTACTATTGTTTACATATATATATACAAGGTATTTATTGAAAGAATTAAGAGTAAAACAGAAAGCAGGATAGCAGATGAACAAGGGGCTTTAGGAAAGGTAGGGGTGTGTAGACCAAGTGTTTACAGTGAAACATATAGGTGAACAGTATTTGGATAAGGGTAAAGATGTTTTTGTGGCATTTATGGATTTGGAAAAGGCGTATGATAGGGTAGATAGGGGGCAATGTGGCAGATGTTGCAGGTGTATGGAATAGGAGGAAGGTTACTGAAAGCAGTGAAGAGTTTTTATGAGGATAGTGAGGCTCAGGTTAGAGTGTGTAGGAGGGAAGGGGACTATTTCCCAGTAAAAGTGGGCCTTAGACAAGGATGTGATGTCACCGTGGTTGTTCAATATAGTTATAGATGGGGTTGTAAGAGAAGTGAATGCGAGGGTCTTGGCAAGAGGTGTTGGGCTAAAAGATAAAGAAGCAAATACAAAGTGGGAGTTGTCGCAGTTGCTTTTTGCTGATGACACTGTGCTTTTGGGAGATTCTGAAGAGAAGCTGCAGAGGTTGGTGGATGAATTTGGTAGGGTGTGTAAAAGAAGAAAATTGAAAGTGAATATAGGAAAGAGTAAGGTGATGAGGATAACAAAAAGAATAGGTGACGAAAGATTAGATATCAGATTGGAGGGAGAGAGTATGGAGGAGGTGAATGTATTCAGATATTTGGGAGTGGACATGTGCGGATGGGTCTATGAAGGATGAGGTGAATCATAGAATTGATGAGGGGAAAAGGGTGAGTGGAGCACTCGGAGTCTGTGGAGACAAAGAACCTTGTCCATGGAAGTAAAGAGGGGAATGTATGAGAGTATAGTTATACCAACGCTCTTATATGGGTGTGAAGCATGGGTGATGAATGTTGCAACGAGGAGAAGGCTGGAGGCAGTGGAGATGTCATGTCTGAGGTCAATGTGTGGTGTGAATATAATGCAGAGAATTCGGAGTTTGGAAATTAGGAGGAGGTGCGGGATTACCAAAACGATTGTCCAGAGAGCTGAGGAGGGGTTGTTGAGGTGGTTTGGACATGTAGAGAGAATGGAACGAGACAGAGTGACTTCGAGAGTGTATAAATCTGTAGTGGAGGGAAGGCGGGGTAGGGGTCGGCCTAGGAAAGGTTGGAGGAGGGGTAAAGGAAGTTTTGTGTGCGAGGGGCTTGGACTTCCAGCAAGCATGTGTGAGCGTATTTGATAGGAGTGAATGGAGGCATATGGTTTTAATACTTGACGTGCTGTTGGAGTGTGAGCAAAGTAACATTTATGAAGGGATTCAGGGAAACCGGCAGGCCGGACTTGAGTTCTGGAGATGGGAAGTACAGTGCCGGCACTCTGAAGGAGGGTGTTAATGTTGCAGTTTTATAACTGTAGTGTAAAGCACCCTTCTGGCAAGACAGTGATGGAGTGAATGATGATGAAAGTTTTTCTTTTTCGGGCCACCCTGCCTTGGTGGGAATCGGCCGATGTGTTAATAAAAAAAAAAATTACAGGTCCCATTTATGCTTCTAGAAGTCCACCACTGTATGATACTCCAAGAAGCATGGATTCATACAGAGTGCCACTCCACATTGCTGACACATGTATCGTGTGTCTTTTCGCACTTGGGGTCGCTGTTTACTGTAAGCACACACAACACACTTTTTCTGAGAGTACTTCTTTTTGGAGTAGATGGTAATGGTATCAGGCAGTGACAGTTAGGGATTATTCGGTTGGGCACTTCCCTTCTGGTTGTGGAGTGACAGGTCGCTGTTGTGGAGTGACAGGTCGCTGTTGTGGGGTGACAGGTCGCTGGGGAGTGGCAGGTATAGGTGTGGTACCATACTTTCCCGCTATCTGCTTGATGACATTTAGGTGAATTCGCATATCGTCAGCTTCCCAGTCTTTATTTCGTACATGTTGAAGGCATTGAGCATTGCAATGTCAACAAGGTGGAAAAACACTTTTATATACCACTTGCGACTCCTATGCACACAGTCAACAAAACCTATCATCATGTCACACTTGTCGACTAGTCGCATATTGTTTGTATAGTCGATGACAACAGCTGGCTTTTCAATAGGTTCATTGTTGTGCCTGCTTAGTCTGTCTGTCTGTACCATCTCGTTTCTGTGGATGGTTGACAGCAATGTCACGTCCGTTTGTCATGCCATGACAGTGCCATGATGTCATTGGCATGAAACGCCTGCACTCACATCCTCCAGTGAATTTTGGCATGTGTTTTCTATTTCTTCTCACTGTTCCACATATATCAGTATTGTTCACACGTAGGAAATCAGTGAGCATAGGGCTTGTGTACCAGTTGTCTGTGAACAATGTATGGCCCTTGCCAAAGTATGGCTGCATCATCTTGCGAACAACATCACCGGAAATGCCCAACATGCGCCTGGTATCATCGAGTGTATTTTTACCTGTGTAGATAATGACATCCAACACAAGACCAGTCTCACAGTCACACATAACAAACAGTTTTATACCAAAGCGATTACGTTTGCTTGGTATATATTGTTTGAATGACAGTCGTCCCTTGAACAGAACCAAGGACTCATCAACAACAATGTTCTTGAATGGATAAAAGTAGGCACTGAATTTTTGCTTGAGATACATAAACAATTCCGGATTTTGTAGAGGAGGTCATTTCGGTTTGGTGTATTCCTGTCAGAGAAATGCAACATTCTTAGCAACAGAAGGAATCTGTTGCAGGGAAGGAGGTCATGAAAGACTGGAGTGCTAATGAAGTAGTCTGTGGACCAGTAGTTTGCTATATTGTTCTTATATGTGTGTGGCATAAGCATAACAGTGCCAAGGAATAAATACATTTCAGCCACAGTTGTATCTTTCCACCTGCGCAGCCGTGACGATTCTGTAACATCTACATGGTCCTTTGTATACTGGTAGTACAGGTTGGTCTGGGTAACAATCAGTTTCATTATCGGCTCATCAAAGTATAGTTGAAAATAGTCTAACTCTGTAGACTCATCAGTGATGGGACAGTGTGGCATGATGCCACTTCCACTGCCATCAAAATTGAAAGGATGTGGCACGAATGGTGTATGTTCAGTCCAATTCCATTCACGATCAGCTGGCGCAGGGTGGGCCTGTGGCATGGGACGTGGGGGAGCAGGAGGAGGGACGGGAGTGGGGCCAGCACATGGTTGAGAGGGTGTTGCGTGGTCCTTTGTCTGTCCACACACCGCGCCATGTGGTCCAGGCATCGTGCCACCCACCACTTCTTCCTCCATCCCAGCATACTCTCCTTCATTATCACTATCACTGTCAGTGGCAGGGGTTTTGGAACGTGACCTGCTAAGACCCTTGCCTCTGACTGCATATGGCACACTGCCTGAACGTAGGTTATGACGCCCAAAAGTACGTTTCACTGGGGAATAATGATAATCACTGTCATTTGACAAATCGTCTATGGGCATAAAATCGATTTCATCATCGTCACTTATATCACTTTCACTATCGTCACCATAACACATTGAAAATGATAATTTCCTCTTGCGGAGTTGCCTTTGGGTAGCAACACTAGCAACCACAGAGGTGCTGGGCTGAGGGTCTGTGGCCACACTGGCCACACCAGATGTGCTGGGCTGAGGGTCTGGTATGGCCACACTGTCCACACTGGCCACACTGGTCACCCCAGAGGTGATGGGCTGAGGGTCATCTGGGTTCTCATCAATAGTTTCACTAATTCCTTGATTATTAGTGGCTATATCACTGTCTAATCCACTAACCTCGGGTTCTGTTTCACTTTCCGGGAATAGTAGAGTGTTAATACGACGAGGCGTGAGTGAATCACGGGGGTTTGCCATGATGTTTACCCAAGATGGAGCTGAAACTAACTAGGGCTACCATGCGGTACCCTGGCGTCCCCGATTTTTTTCATACTGCGCACACTGAGTGCGCAGACATATTCTCTCATGTCTAGGCGACTCAGGCCTATCGAGCTAAATTTGAACGAATGTAAAATAAAATGTAGATCTACGTTCGGGGCAGTATCCACGTGAACGTATATCTACGTGTTGACAGTTTAAGGGTTAAGATACTATGACCCCATATCTCCGTTGTTCCTACCATGTTTTCAGTGAATTTGGTCGGCGATTTTTAACCAATGAAGCATTGAACAAGCTCCTTTAATGTACCTTTACTACATTGATCATTTCAAACTCAAAAAAAAGAACACATTGCCCATCACTCATTTAATAGCTGTGATACCAAAAGTGCATGTCATAAGGTTAAGATTTATAATGTATTTTTCATCTTGTAGACGGCCACCGGTGACAGCGAGTTTGACGAACCTTCACTGCTTGCCGAGGAGCAACAGAACATCATACTGGAGGATGTGGGTTCTCCTGGTGAGGAAGTTCGGTAAAACTGGAGGTCACTAACGAAATCGGAGCGAGCGAGAGTGGCCCAGAAACGGTTACTCTTCTCAGTGAAGGTAAGTTATCACCTTGTACAAATATCTTAAGCAGTGTTGGTAGTACAGCAGGTGCTCCTCGACTTACAATGGGTTTACGTTCCAGTGAATCCATCATAAGCTGAAAATATCATAAGTCTGATATGAATACTGCCTCTCCTCACTTAGTGACGTACTCATTTACCGATGACTCGGACTTATGACGGGCTCTCTGACCAGTGTGCATACCTAAATAATGTATATTAGAGCTGATTTCCTTTATTCTGTTTATTACAATATACAGTACACTACTGCATAAAGATTTAAAAATACAGTATACTAAAAATGATATGAATGGTGCAAAGGTGACATGGAAACTATCAAAGATGGTTGACACAAACCCACTACCATTATACTGTAGTATGCTCCTCACTTAGTGACGAATTCATTTACCAACGTGGTCTTAGGAATGTAACTCTGTCGTTAAGTGAGGAGAGGCTGTATATGATAAATAAATAAATAAATAAATGACTGCTGTCACTGAATAAGTAAATAAGCAAATAATTACTATAACTAACTAAATACCAGTATTGAAAAGTAAATCAATGAATACAAGTTTATCTTATCAGTAAATGTACAATACTGTGCTGTACCCAAAAAAAAAAAAAATGAATTTGCATCACTATCACACCATCGTAAAATCAAAATACACATTGTAAGTCAAACCATCGTAACGTGAGAAGCACATATACAGTAAACACAGTCACTGGAAGAGGAGGAACACACTGAAGAGGGTATCAGTCAGTGGTCAAAATATGCAACCTATCTTTACTTTTTGTTGCATTTATGGCCCCACACAGACTTATTCATTGAAATGAAGTACAATGGTACCCCGAATTTCGTCAATAATTCGTTCCAGAATGCTGTTCGAGTGCCGTTACCTAACGAATTTGTTCCCATAAGGACGAATGTAAATTAGATTAGTCCGTTTCAGACCCCCAAAAATACACTTACAAAAGCACTTACAAAAATACACTTACATAATTGTTTGAGTTGGGAGCTGTACAAAATCCGGGGTACCACTGTATAACAAAAAGTTATGTCTGGAAATGGGTTTCTCCATCTCAGTATTATGATGTACTGTAAGACTTGCACAGAAAGTATGAGAGATACACAAATAATCTGCATTTAGGAGAAGGAAACTTATGACTACGTTTCAGCCCGACTTAGACTATTAATTAGTCTCATATTTGTGGGTTATTCGTGTATTTTGGAAGAAGACACTTATGTATACAGTGGTACCCCGAGTTTCAAACAGCTCCCAACTTGAACAATTATGTAAGTGTATTATTGTAAGTGCTTTTGTAAGTGTTTTTTTGGGGGTCTGAAATGAACTAATCTAATTTACATTATTCCTTATGGGAACAAATTCGCTCGTATCATCAGACTACAGTGGACCCCGGTTATCGACCATAATTCGTTCCAGAATGCTGTTCGAGTGCCGTTACGAACGAATTTGTTCCCATAAGGAATAATGTACAGTGGACCTCGGTTAACGAATACCCCGGAATGTGCAATTATGTAAGTATAATTTTGTAAGTTCTGTGGAAGTGTATTTTTGGGGGTCTGAAATAGACTAACCTACGTGAAATTTTCCTTAAGGGAGTAAATTGCTCGGTAATGGCACTTGAGCAGACTTCAGGAGTGAAGTTTTACGAAACTCAGGGTCCACTGTACAGTGGTCCCCGAGTAACGAAAACTTCATCCCAGAAGCCTGCTCAAGTGCCATTACCGAACGAATTTACTCCCTTAAGGAATAATGTCACGTAGGTTAGTCTATTTCTGGCCCCAAAATACACTTCCACAAGCACTTACAATATTATACTTACATAATTGTTCGATTTCTGGGGTGTTCATACTGGGACCACTGTATATTAGATTAGTCCGTTTAGACCCCCAAAATATACTTACAAAAGCACTTACAAAAATACACTTACATAATTGTTCGAGTTGGGAGCTGTACGAAATCTGGGGTCCACTGTATTTTTTATTTGTGTATTGTTCCCATCACGGTATTGTGCCTTTTATTCTTCAGTATAAGAGATAATTTGCTTTAATGCTTAAAATGGATCCCTAGTAATTCCCACCGATGGACGAATCTACTATGAAAGTATCGAAGCTTAAACTTTAGGGCCCCTAATCCCAGAGGGGCCCCAGAAGCAACTTTAGTCCACATTGGTTAAAAATTTTGGGTCTACGGTATGAGAAGGGGTTGCAAAGGGGCCCCCATAACAGTTCAAGCTTTAGGGGCCCCCATAATAGTTCAAGATTCAGGGGCCCCATAACAGTTCAAGCTTCAGGGCCCCCATAACAGTTCAAGCTTCAGGGGGCCCTATAACAGTTCAAGCTTCAGGGCCCCAAAAATGTAGGTCCACCACTGTTCCAACTCTGAGATTCTTGGTGTTATTCTTAATTACCTGTCCAAGAATGGCTTTTTTTAATTCATGACGACATATAGGCCTAGGGTGTATCCTCCTCCTCTTCCCACGAAACTTGCTTAGTTACTGCAAAGAATTTGTGTATAAATACATAAAAGTGATCAGGTATTTATCCTGTTATTTTTTCACTGGTATTTTTTTCATATTTTTAGTCATGTTTTATAGTTATTGTCATATGGGTGTATGTGATAGTACTACTAGTCAGTAACCTACTAGTCAGTAACCTAAAATAGTAAGAATTTATATTTACTAAAGTAGTCAAGGATTATTAGCTTCAGAATTTGGGATATTTGGTTGTGGATGACTGACTATCTGGTTATATTTTTTACTCAACCGTTCAATGGTGGCGAGTTGATGGTGAGGGCTCTTGATGAGAGGAATTGGAACTATCCTCTTACTCAAATCAAACCTAAATACATCTATTCACCTGGTGTTGTATAGTCTTTATAAGTTGAGCACTCCTCTCATGAATATAAAATAATAATAATAATAGAAGGCAACTACAATGCCAGGAGCATGGTGCTAGTAACCCCTTCTCATGTATAAATTACTAAATATGAAAAGAAAACCTTTGGCTTTTCATTTTAGGTCACCCTGCTTCAGAGGAGATGGCCAGTGCATTGAAAAAAAGGGCTTTTGTTTATTTATATGGACTGGTAATAGAAAGATATACAAATGTGATTTAACATTGCAGTACTGTGTACCCCATGTTAAAAAACCTAATTCTGTATACTTAAAACAATAGTTTGTAAACCATGATCATGACAGTGGTAGCTTCAGTAACTTCTTTCAACAAACTGGCCATATCCCACTGAGGCAGGGCAGCCCAAAAAGAAAAACAAAAGTTTCTCTTTTTAACTTTAGTAATGTATACAGTAGTCACCTCTTACGACACGCATGACTTATGGAGGAAGAATTCTGTTCCACTTCCCCATGGAGAAGCTTCAGTAACTCTATGAACTAATTTATAATGGTTGATGTATACTAAAGTCATTGTTTTCGGTTTGAAAGCTATTATCTGAGAGTAATATAATGTCACATCCTTTGAAAATGGGTGAGATGTTTTTACATTGGTTATAACTTAATCTCAAATTAATATTTTATACTGAGGTGTGCATAAATGCTACTTTGGATTCACTATGCCGCTGTCTTGGATAGTGACGGCATCTTACGGTGAAGGTAAGGTGCAACATGGTTTGTAGTTGTGGAATAAGGTATGGTAGTAAGCCTGTAACCTGGTGCAGGCACTTGGGCACTACTTCCTCTTGTCACCCACTCTCTTATGTCTGGCACACTTGTAAGTTGTTTTGAAATTATCACTGCCACGCTTGCATGTTTATTTCATACAAAAGCATTGTTTTATTCTGGTGATATGACTTACAAAATCGTAATAACACAATTGCAAGCAATCCACAGAACGAATGGGGTTTGAACCCCTGGTGCATGAGTGCTAAAACTCCAGTGGCTTACGCACTGGCTTGGAGTTTTAAGACACTCTTGCCTGGTTTCAAACCCTACCCATTCTGGGTTTTTTTCTGGAGACGTGTAGGAAATTTTCCAATCTCCCGTAACAAGAATATTACTTCTCTGTGGCCATTTAAGATGGGTGCACTGATGTTGATGCAGAGCTCCTGGCCCAGAGAATTCTAGTTAGTGCTCTTTTTCCTCAGATTAAACCTGATCACCTCTTTTGCAGGCACTGTATGACCTCTTGTCAGTTTAGCACTTTCCCATATTGTAACAATGATGCATCTCAAGGAACTTGATTCCTCATTCTTCACTTTCTACATGCAAACACACATCAGCAATAAATGTTGAGGCAACATTCATTGACCAAACTTAGTCTTAACTAGTGGCAGGCTTGGACGTTTTCAGGAGTCTAAGATATAAACTCTTGTACACTTATAGCACTATTCTTGATTGAGTGTGATGCCTTGTTTGGTTTGTGTCTTGATTGCCAAAATGGGACAAAGGTTAAGAGTTGGGAACAAGAACAAGAGTACACAGATAACCCACGCATAGCAGAAAGAAACTTACAATGTTTTGGTCCAACCTGAACCATTAACTGGTCATTCACACACTGTGTCACTAGCTAATATGGTCCCATTTGGACCAAAATGTCGTCATAAGTTTTTTATCCTATGTGCGGGTTATTTGTATATTGTTCCAGTCACAGTATTGTGCCTCTTTGTTCTTTAAAAACAAGAGCTTGAGCTCAGCTATAAATGTGCTTTGATCCATTGCAGTTATGAGTGTTAAAAATGCAAATGGCGGGTGGGGGTTCTGTATATAAAATATTTTTGAGACAATGTTTACAGAAGTGGCGGTGCCTGAAACTTGCTCTCAAAAATTAGTCAGAGAAAATTGTTGAGATATGTGCAAAACTTAAGATCAGCTAGGGTGTGTTGCAGCGGCATATGGTGGTTACTGTGACGGTGTGTGCTGTACTACCGTGCTGAACCTACTACTCTGCTATAAGTATTACTCGGAACAACTGCCACAATTTTTCATAACAGGACAGAAAAATTAGTTTCCCATTGTGATCCATGATTATATTATTGAGTGAACTTAATAATTATGATGAACTTGCCATCTTTGGTGGGTGTCCAGCGCTCACCCAGCACACCCAGAATGTACACCACTGCTGTGATGGCTATATTGGCCAATGGACCTAATAGTAACAGTTTGGTTAAACACTCCATCAGCATAGAAGTTTATCACATGCTAGGGCAGAAGAATCATCAAAATTTGCCACAGTGCCTGGTTGAGTGGATTATCAGGAAGAACGTTGTCTCAGGCTGGGCTGTGAGGCAAGAATAACCCTGAAAACCAGTCAAGGTTATGTCACAGGTATGGGGTTGTTGCCTGATCACATGCTGCATTTTGTTATTTACAAATTCCAGAGCCAAGATTTATTCCTGAGGCATCTCCAAAGGGCAGCGGCCTCGACTCCTTCACCGTAGGCTGGAGCCAGCCGGGGGAAAATGCCAAGGAGTTTGTTGGTCGTTATCATCTCTCCCTCTCTGACCCAACAACAGGCGATGTTCAAGAATTGTTCGTTCCTTCTCCAGCTGTGGATCACATGTTCACTGATCTCAAGCCAGCTACTGAGTACAAATTTAAGGTCAGTAATTAATAGAGTAAGTCCTCGACTTACTTTATTATACACAATTCAGAAGGTCCCCGATGTGTTTGTAAGTTGAGGACTTCCTATACCCTTTTTATTTTTTGATCTTACATATAAACTTTCCCAGACACTGATTAATAAAAGGAGAGAAACCATTTGGACTGAAAAATAAAACAGGTTAAATAGAGATTGTTATATTGCATCCTCAGCCAGAGAAGTTGTCTTCCTAAATATTCCTATTCAAAACAGTGTTTCGCACTTCAAAACAATGCACAAATAACCCGCACAAAGGAGAGTGAAACTTATGATGATGTTTTGGTCCGACTTCGACCATCTGAGACCATCACAAGTTTCTTTCTCCTATGTGAGGGTTATTTGTGTATTATTCCAGTCATGGTATTGTGACTTTTTCTTCAGAACAATGTATTGCATACTGTTAATAGTATAAACCTTGATAATAGATACCGACACATTGGTTTAGAAAGACAGGTGAGCCAACAGTAAGATATGTTTATTAGAAAACACTTCAGTCCTGAGACCTTGATCACTTTTAACACATTAAAATGACAGTACAGTGGAACCTCAGTTTTCATATGCCTTAGTTTGTATGTAAAACTATAGTTATTCTCTATAAAATGTATTTTTTTGTTAATATTTTCCATGAGAAATAATGTAAATCCAATTAATCCATTCCAGACACCCAAAAATATTAACAAAAAATACATTTTATAGAGAATAACTATAGTTTTACATACAAACTAGGGCAAACGAAAATGAGGTTCCACTGTATTCTACCAATACAGTATAACCCTCATATCCATGGGTTGGGTTTCTGCTGTTTCAGTTATCCATGGTTTACCACGGTCTGAAAGTATTAAATGAAAAATTCAAGAAATGAGCAATTCATAAGTTTCCAATTGAGCGTCATTCTGAATACCATTGTGAAACCTTCCCGCCTCGTTTTGCTCAGTACACGATTCATCTCTTTGTCTTTTAGGGGTATATAGCCTGCGTGATGCAGATATTAAACTTATAGAAAAAATACTTCAGTCTGTGTTAGAAGTTCAAGTTCAAGTCTTGAACATGTACTCATTGGAGCGGAGGAGAGAGAGATACATGATAATATACAGTGGACCCCCGAAAATCGGCCTTAATCAGTTCCAGGAGCTAGGCTTAAAATCGAACTGGCCGATTTCTGAACCCTTATTTCCCATAAGAAATAATGTAAATACAATTAATCCGTTCCAGACACCCAAAAATATTCATAAAAAATAAATTTTATGGAAAATAACTATAGTTTTACATACTCAAAACACATAATAACAACACATAACAAGAAATAATAAATTTACATTTAAAATAACATTTACTTACCTTTATTGAATGAGACTTGCTGGCATCTGGAAGATAGGGAGGAGTGAGGGAGGGCTTAGTGTTTGGAAGGGAAATCCCCACTCCCTGCCTTCCTGCTACACTCCCTACATGCCTGCTACACTCCCTGCATGCCTGCTACACTCCCTGCATGCCTGCTACACTCCCTGCATGCCTTCTACACTCCCTACATGCCTGCTACACTCCCTGCATCCCTGCTACACTCCCTGCCTTCCTGTTGATTTGCTTTTGCCATATATCCTGGGAAGCTCCCCCACACATACGCAACTCTCATACAGTAGGGCCCCACTTATACGGCAGGTTAGGTTCCAGGCTAGTGCCTTAAAGCAGACATTGCCGAAAAGCAGAACGCCATTTTTTTTCACTTCTAAATGCATATGAATGCCAGACAACAAGCTTACACTAACTTATGTTAAGTTAGCAATAGCACTAGGCATTAAAAAACACAATAAAAAGTAAGATACACACAGAGTACACTTATTACTTACCTTAAAGTATTAACATTGATGTGTGAGAGGTGAGTGGCAGGGTATTGTCTAAAACAAGTAAAACATTAAAAGGAATTTTCTTTTCCTTGCAGTAAGCCTCAACTGTAGGCTTAAAATAGTCTGTGAACCAATTTATGAAAAGATCAGTAGTCATCTAAGCTTTCAAATTGGATTTATAATAAACAGGGAGGCTACCTTTTGCATAGTTCTTTAGGGCCCTAGGATTCTCTGAGTGATAAATTATCATAGGTTTTAACTTGCAATCCCCAGCAGCATTAGCTCCTAGCAAGAGTGTTAGCTGACACTCTTGGTTATCAGGTTCTCTACACATATGCTGCTATATGTAACTGTATTTGATGGCTATCTCAGCGATCAACATATACCTTGTTAGTAAGTTTATTCAGGTATACACAAATACAGTTACATAGATTATCATACACAGCAGAATATGCGTAGAGAACCTAGGATAACCCAAAAAAGCCAGTTCACTGAGTTTAATCATTTCTAACTTGGCACTTAAAGTAAGAGGCTTACGACTCCTCTTTTTATTACAACTAAGCTTAGACGCCATAGTCAGTGAGAGCCAACTAGTTAATGAAAGAGTAAACGAGAGAGAGAACGATATACGGAGTTCAGACAAGGTAAAAAAACAAGCTGAACAGGTAGTGGGCGATCACTCTGTCAGGCGAAATGAATGCGATTAATACGTGTCCACTTTTAGTTCATTCATGTACGTTTGTAAGAGTTTGTGAAACTTTAACCTCAAAATAATTTTTTTTATTATAATAATAATTACCTCACAATACAAATACTCTTACATTGTGTACAAGTTAGTATGTACAAAATAAACAAACAGCAACACTCCCATTCTCATGCAACACACTATTTTTTTAGAGTCAATAATAGTATTATTATTATTTTTTTTTTTTCAACAAGTCGGCCGTCTCCCACCGAGGCAGGGTGACCCAAAAAGAAAGAAAATCTCCAAAAAGAAAATACTTTCATCATCATTCAACACTTTCACCACACTCATACATAATCACTGTCTTTGCAGAGGAGCTCAGATACGACAGCTGAGAATTGTCCCTCCCAGCTGTCACTATCCCAAACCCCTCCTTTAAAGTGCAGGCATTGTACTTCCCATTTCCAGGACTCAAGTCCAATTAAATCAATTAACTGGTTTCCCTGAATCCCTTCACAAAATGTTACCCTGCTCACACTCCAACAGATCGTTATGTCCCAAAACCATTCGTCTCCATTCACTCCTATCTAACACGCTCACACATGTTTGCTGGAAGTCCAAGCCCCTCGCCCACAATACCTCCTTTACCCCTTCCCTCCAACCTTTTCTAGGACGACCCCTACCCCGCCTTCCTTCCCCTACAGATTTATACGCTCTCCAAGTCATTCTACTTTGATCCATTCTCTCTAAATGACCAAACCACCTCAACAACCCCTCTTCAGCCCTCTGACAAATACTTTTAGTAACTCCATACCTTCTCCTAATTTCCACATTCCGAATTTTCTGCATAATATTTACACCACACATTGCCCTTAGACAGGACATCTCCACTGCCTCCAGCCTCCTCCTCGCTGCAGCATTTGCAACCCATGCTTCACACCCATATAAGAGTGTTGGTACCACTATACTTTCGTAATTCCTTTTTGCCTCCATGGATAACGTTTGTCTCACAGATCTACGACACTACCTTTTTCTTCATCATCTATGGTTAACCTCATCCTTCATAAACCCATCCGCTGACACGTGATGGGTTTATGAAGGATGAGGTTAACCATAGAATTGATGAAGGAAAAAAGGTGAGTGGTGCGTTGAGGTATCTGTGGAGACAAAAAAAAAAAAAAAACGTTATCCATGGAGGCAAAGAATAAAAAAGAAGCGCTAAACCCACAAAGGTCGTGAATAGCTATACAGTGGACTCCCGAGTAATGTAAAAACTTCATTACAGAAGCTCTCAAGGCCATACGAACGAATTTACCCTTAAGAAATAATGTCAGTAGGTTAGTCCATTTCAGACCCCAAATCACTTACAGCACTTACAATATTATACTTACATAATTGTACGATTTCTGGGGTGTTCGTAACTCGGGGGTCCACTGTACAGTGGACCCCCGAGTTATGAGCACCTCGGAAATCGTACAATTATGTAAATATAATATTGTAAGTGCTTTTGTAAGTGTATTTTTGGGGGTCTGAAATGGACTAACCTACTTGACATTATTCCTTAAGGGAGAAAATTCGTTCGGTAATGGCACTTGAGCAGGCTTCTGGAATGAATTATGCTCGTTACTCGTGGGTCCACTGTATATAGAGTGAAGACATATGAAAGTAGACAAAGTGTTTACAGTGAAACATATAGGCGAAAAGTATTTGGATAAGGGTAAAGATGTTTTTGTGGCATTTATGGATTTGGAAAAGGTGTATGATAGGGTGGATAGGGGGGCAATGTGGCAGATGTTGCAGGTGTATGGAATAGGAGGTAGGTTACTGAAAGCAGTGAAGAGTTTTTATGAGGATAGTGAGGCTCAGGTTAGAGTGTATAGGAGGGAGGGGGACTATTTCCCAGTAAAAGTGGGCTTTAGACAAGGATGTGTGATGTCACCGTGGTTGTTCAATATATTTATAGATGGAGTTGTAAGAGAAGTGAATGCGAGGGTCTTGGCAAGAGGTGTGGGGTTAAAAGATAAAGAATGAAATACAAAGTGGTAGTTGTCACAGTTGCTTTTTGCTGATGACACTGTGCTTTTGGGAGATTCTGAAGAGAAGTTGCAGAGGTTGGTGGATGAATTTGGTAGGGTGTGTAAAAGAAGAAAATTGAAAGTGAATATAGGAAAGAGTAAGGTGATGAGGATAACAAAAAGATTAGGTGACGAAAGATTGGATATCAGATTGGAGGGAGAGAGTATGGAGGAGGTGAATGTATTCAGATATTTGGGAGTGGACATGTCAGCAGATGGGTCTATGAAGGATGAGGTGAATCATAGAATTAATGAGGGGAAAAGGGTAAGTGGTGCACTTCGCAGTCTGTGGAGACAAAGAACTTTGTCCATGGAAATAAAGAGGGGAATGTATGAGAGTATAGTTATACCAACACTCTTATATGGGTGTGAAGCATGGGTGATGAATGTTGCAACGAGGAGAAGGCTGGAGGCAGTGGAGATGTCATGTCTGAGGTCAATGTGTGGTGTGAATATAATGCAGAGAATTCGGAGTTTGGAAATTAGGAGGAGGTGCGGGATTACCAAAACTATTATCCAGAGAGCTGAGGAGGGGTTGTTGAGGTGGTTCGGAAATGTAGAGGAGGGAAGGCGGGGTAGGGGTCAGCCTAGGAAAGGTTGGAGGGAGGGGGTAAAGGAGGTTTTGTGTGCGAGGGGCTTGGACTTCCAGCAAGCATGTGTGAGCGTATTTGATAGGAGTGAATGGAGACAAATGGTTTTTAATACTTGACGTGCTGTTGGAGTGTGAGCAAAGTAACATTTATGAAGGGATTCAGGGAAACCGGCAGGCAGGACTTGAGACCTGGAGATGGGAAGTAGTGTCTGCACTCTGAAGGAGGGGTGTTAATGTTGCAGTTTTATAACTGTAGTGTAAAGCACCCCTCTGGCAAGACAGTGATGGAGTGAATGATGATGAAAGTTTTTCTTTTTTCAGGCCACCCTGCCTTGGTGGGAATCGGCCGATGTGTTAATAATAAATAATTATTCTACAGTTATCCCTCACTGTTTGACTAGAGAAAATGTAATTCTTCTGACACTCCTACAAAGTCACTTGGTAAACAAATCTCATATTTGTCAATTTTTATTCTGTGGGTGTATGTATCATGTTTATATGCTATTTAACGTGTTTTTTTTAAATAATTTTGAAGAAAATATCATAGATGAAATAATGAAAATGTCTATATTAATGTAAAATAAGACATTTAATGTGCCCAAGAGTGATTATTATTAGTACTGTATTATATAATGTTTTCCTCCACCTGGAAACACCATAGCATATAAACAGCATGTTTAAATGCCTTGTAACGTGTTTCTTATATAGTTTTGAAGAAAATATCATAGATGAATTAATGAAAATGTCTATATTAACGTAAAATAAGACATTTAATGTGCCCAAGAGTGATTGTTATTAGTACAGTATTACATAATGTTTTCCCTCCACCCGGCAACACCATAGCATATAAACAGCATGTTTAAATGCCTTGTAACGTGTTTCTTATATAGTTTTGAAGAAAATATCATAGATGAATTAATGAAAATGTCTATATTAACGTAAAATAAGACATTTAATGTGCCCAAGAGTGATTATTACAGTGGTCCCTCGACTAACGATAGTTCCACATAACGAAAAAATCGTGTAACGAAAGCTTTTTTCGCTAAATATTTTTCTCAAGTAGCGATAATTAACTCGTGTAGCGAAACGTACCAGACCTGTCCGCCTGCCCCGCGCTTGCGCGGTGAGGCAGACAGGACGCCAGTCTAGCGTTGTTTACACTTGAGAGAACATTACTCAGCGCGCTCTTTCAAACATTCACAATACTTTTGTTGTGTTTATTGCTGGTTCAGTGATTGTCACTGTGAAATAAGGCACCATGGGTCCAAAGAAGCTTCACAAGTCGATAAAGTGTAGCATTAACAGTGTAGCAATGGAAATAAGTCACTCTGTCTGACTTTTTCGAGTTATCCTAGGTTTTCTACACATATGCTGCTATGTATGATAATCTATGTATAACTGGATTTGTGTATACCTTAATAAACTTACTTACTTAAGTTAAGCGATTAATCGATAGAAAATGACGACAAGAAACTTAACTCCTACAATGTTGTTTGAGGATTATAGGGACACTGAGAAGAGCGCCATCCTCTGCCACCATCTCCTCCTTATACCCAACAACAACACCAACACACTCCACCAGTCCTTATACCCAACAACAGCACCAAAACACACTCCACCAGTCCTTCCAGATTCGTAATAACATGTTTTATTCATTCTAGAGTTTATATCATGTTTCTATGTTATTAATATTGTTTATTATGTCATATTAGATGAATTGTGCTAGAAAAATAAGCTGTAGAGTTGATATTATTGTCATATTGAAGGACTTATTTTGTCCTGCCTCCAAACAAACTCTCTCATATGCCAAGAAGAGTCTTCAATAAAGGTAAAACTTATTTAACTGTTCATTTGTCCATTATAATTAGTGCTTTATATTTATTTCTCATTGTTTTCTGTATGTAAAACTATAATATTTATATAACGATGGGTTATTTGGAGTTTTCTTGGTAGCAGGAATGCAATGATAAGGCTTCGGAGCATTCTACTTTATTTGTAATATAGGTGCGAGTACACAGGCTGCGTGTTAGTGGCCATGGCCCGGCGGGCCATGCTCCTTGCGAGGGAGAGACGAGTTAGGCCTGTTGTCTGAGTGAAGTCTGGGCGCCAAGTGAGAATGGGCCGGGGCGGGTCTGGTAGACGTGGGTACGCCTACCAGGCTTGCCCTCTGGCGGAAACTATGGAAACTAGCATGGCATGAAATATGAACTCAGCTGGCAGACAGCATGGCTGTCTATGCAGACAGCAAGGCTGTCTACATCGCTCGGCCATGCACCCATGGTCGACCCAACCATGTCTGGCAGTAAAAAAAAAACTTAGTCTCTCTCTCGCAAGAACAGGTCACAGAACACGAAAGAAAAATACATATACAGTAGACCCTCATTTAGCACGGTAGTTACGGTCCTGAAAACATTGTGTTAGGTAAAATCGTGTTAGATAATTAGAAGAACTTATGGGAAAAATTGGGTTATGTTCCTGAGAGTCCCCTAAAAGTCAAACAAGTTTTTTTTAGACCAACAGATCTTGCAAAAATTGAAGGCGAATATGTAATTGTAGTTCATTGTCGTGATATATTACTGCTTAAGACTACAAATGCAATAGAAATAATAGTATTTCTTACCTTAAATTGTGGATGATTGTAAAGAGAGTGGAGAGTTATGCTGTGGCCCTACTGGGCTGAGGTGGATGGTAGAGGTTCTGGTACTGAAGTCGATGGTTGTACTAGAGTGTCTAAGTTTAAGTCATTCAGTCAGTCAAGTCATCCAGTAAGTCATTCAAGTCATTCAGTATGTCAGTCAAGTGATTCAGTAAGTCAGGCAAGTGATTCAGTAAGTCAGGCAAGTGATTCAGTAAGTCAGGCAAGTGATTCAGTAAGTCAGGCAAGTGATTCAGTAAGTCAGGCAAGTGATTCAGTAAGTCAGGCAAGTGATTCAGTAAGTCAGTCAAGTGATTCAGTAAGTCAATCAAGTGATTCAGTAAGTCAGTCAAGTGATTCAGTAAGTCAGTCAAGTGATTCAGTAAGTCAGTCAAGTGATTCAGTAAGTCAGTCAAGTGATTCAGTAAGTCAGTCAAGTGATTCAGTAAGTCAGTCAAGTGATTCAGTCAAGTCAGTGAGTCATTCAGCCAAGTCAGTGAGTCATTCAGTCAAGTCAGTGAGTCATTCAGTCAAGTCAGAAAGTCATTCAGTCAAATCAGTAAGTCATTCAGTCAAGTCAGTCAGTCAGACTTATGTTTACCTCTTTTTATGTGTACAAAGATTTATCAAAATGCAATGAAAATGATAAAATGTATGTAAATAAACACAGCGAGCTTCCCGATTATTGTTTTCCTGTACACATATGAATCAAACTGAACACTGGGAGGGATGCGTGGGTGGGTGAGGGTGGCTGGGGATATTGCAGTAGGACTCCCCACTGACTCACTGGTTTAACCCACGCAGGCGACCGTGCGCTCAAAATTTTCCCTCCAGCGAATCACGTAATATAAGGTTTACGTCGTGTTAGATAAAAATGTGCCGCAATTCTTCAATCGCGTTATACCTAAAACGCGCGCAACATAAAGTCGTGCTAAATGAGGGTCTACTGTATACATAAACATATGGACATAGAAAAAAAAACTTCCTCCAGAGAGGGAAGAAAAAAAAGTGTGCTTCGTGGTCTAAAGCAGTGAGCGTCAATGCAGCACTGCACGCCTTCCTGCGTCTGGATACATACTGCAACACGGGAGACATAGCTGCGGCTGAGCTGTGACGTAACAGTACGGTCTCCTCTGGGAGGTGAAGCAGACATCGTAGTAGTCGCTGCAGGAGTCACTCAACCTGGGGCACAACTTGCTGGTGCCCTCGAGTGAGGCATCGTCAGTAGTCGCAACAGGACAGGACTGGCAAGTGACTCAGGAGGACAATCCTTGACTGGTACTGTCGCTGCTGGCGATCGTAACAGCATACACCATACTGCAGTGAGTGGGCTAGCAGTCAAAGTGACATCATCTTTGTGCAGGCTGCTCACTGAAGCTGTGACACGAGGCTGACAGTCGCCTGCCGACAGGCTTAACTGCGGCTCGACGAGTGTCATCTCTTGACAGTTGAGTTACAGCAGAAGGATGTCTAAGCGTCCCCAGATGGGTCTACATATAACTGGACTGATGGTCTAGGAGGTGAAGTGGAACGGTCTCGATGGGAGAATCATCGCGGGTACGAATCAGCAGAGGTGTCTACGAGCGGTGAACAATAAGAGCTTTCTGTACAAGGTGCTTGAATGCTCGTAACTGACGCCTGGACTGACAAATGTCAGCTGTCAAGTGCGCGGGGCGCGGGTCACACACTGGGTGACAAACTAACACACAGGTGCTACATAGGACACACGAGAAACTGCACACATACTGCACATGTGGTACAACATACCTTACAGATGTTTTTCTGTGTAAAAATCGTCACTAAGCAATACACGAACATGTGAGAATACTGACTGAGAGGAATAATTAATGAACACTCGACTTATATCTTCTCTCAAACTTCTCGACAATAATGAAAATAAAATGCTCACTGTGAAAATAGAACACTCGGGACATCATGTAGGTGATGTCAGGCGTGACATCGCGAGTGACGTCAGTAGACGTCGCGAGGAACGTCAGGCAACATCGTGGGTGACGTCGCGAGGTGACGTGATGGATGTCATGGGGTGACATTGCGAGTGACATCAGGCAGCATCGTGGGTGACGTCCTGGAGTCAGGCAGCATCGTGATGTCAGCTGAGTCAGACAGCATCGTGGTGACGTCAGTGGAGTCAGGCAGCATCGTGACGTCATGGGTTGATGTGGCAGCAGACATGTGGCTTGGGATCTGGCTTAACCCATGGCGTGCTGATCACGTGGCTTGGTCACACGTGGCTTCGAGTGGCCTTGACACTCGGATACACAGCTCTGTCAAGAATTCACAAGGAAATTCACAGAAAACAGCAGAGAGGGAGTGGGCAGCGAGTTGTGAGAGTCGGCGCGTGAGTGTTTGGGTGAGAGGCGAGGAACCCGGCCGTCCCCACCTACCCACAAACTCGGAGAGGAACACTCACACTAGACGCTGAAATCACCACAAACTCACCTCTGAAGTGCTGAAATAGCAGTGCTGAGCTGAACAACAACAGCAGAACATGCTGGCAAGGCTGAGCACGTGACTGAGAAACAGCGTGGGACGCTGTGGTGTGAAGTCAGTGACGTCATTTCTCGGAGAATTCAAAAAATTTCGGCCTGAATCCTGCTTGTACCTGTGTCTGGATGCTGAGATTTGCAGACACGACATCAGGATAACTCGTTGAGAGACGGATGCTTCTTGTGTAGGCTGATGAAGTGAAAGACAAACGTCATTTCTCTTCCTTCCCTCGCAGGCAACATCAGCTGCGAGGCACCGCTTCCACCATTTTTAACGATGATTATTTGGCGTTTTGGAGGCGTGGGAATGCAATGAATAGGGCTTCGGAGGCTTCTACTTTATTTGTAATATAGGTGCGAGTACACAGGCTGCGTGTTAGTGGCCATGGCCTGGCGGGCCATGCGCCTTGCGAGGGAGAGACAAGTTAGGCCTGTTGTCTGAGTGAAGTCTGGGCGCCAAGTGAGAATGGGCCAGGGCGGGTCTGGTAGACATGGGTACGCCTACCAGGCTTGCCCTCTGGCGGAAACTATGGAAACTAGCATGGCACGAAATATGAACTCAGCTGGCAGACAGCATGGCTGTCTATGCAGACAGCAAGGCTGTCTACATTTATTCTTTAAAAAATGAATTTTTTGTGAAATTTTTTGGGTGGAAACGGATTAATTGTATTTACATTATTTCTTATGGGAAATAAAGTTTCAAATTACGAATTTTTCGTGTTAAGAGCTAGGTCCTGCAACAGATTAAATTCGTTAGTCAAGGGACCACTGTATTAGTATTACATAATGTTTTCCCTCTGCCCGGCAACCACACCTACATAGCATATAAACATAGCATATAAACAGCATGTTTATATGCTATGTAACGTGTTTCTTATATAATTTTGAAGAAAATATCATAGATGGATTAATGAAAATGTCTATATTGACGTAAAATTGGACATTTAATGTGCCCAAGAGTGATTGTTACATAATAGAGAGATGTGCTCACGGAAAATGTAAACAAACCGGGTGGCTCGTGCCAATCTGAAAAACCGCTCGCCGTATACAAAAGTTTTGGTCATAATTTGAACTCGCCGTATGAACGGAATGCCGAAAAGCGGGGCCCTACTATATTTTTCTACTATCTCCTTCAGTTTGATGGTGTTCCTCACTTTCTTTACTACAGGGGTGCCACTAGGAAGCTTCTTTGGACCCATGGTGACTTATTTCACAGTGACAATCACTTAATCACCAATAAGTATAATAAATTTATTGTGAAATGTTTGAATGAGAGCACTGGGTAATGTTCACTCAAAGGTAAACAACGCTAGACTGGCTCACGACTCCTGCACGGCGAGGCGCACAAGCGCGAAGTAGGCAGAGAGGTTTGGTATGCGGGCCGATAATCTGGGGAAAATTGGGCCGAAAAAAGCGATCGATTTTAGAGCCGGCCGATAATCAGACCGTCCGATTTGCGAGGGTCCACTGTATACCTGGAAAGTACTCGAGGGCCTGGTCCCAAATCTGCACACTGCCATAACAACATACTGGAGTAAGAGATATGGGAGGAAGTGTAAAATAAACCCAGTGAGGAGCAGGGGTGCGGTGGGGACAATAAGGGAGCACTGTATCAACATCCGAGGTCCCAGACTATATCAGCATCTTACCAGAAGATATCCGAAACACGGCTGGAACAAGTGTAGAAGCCTTCAAGAGGAAACTGGACAAGTATCTTCACCAGGTGCCAGATCAACCAGGCTGTGACGGATATGTGGGGCAGCAGGCATCCAGCAGCAACAGCCTGGTTGACCAGGCAAACACCAGACGAGCCTGGCCCATGGCTGTGCTCAGAGAGTAGAGAAACTCTCGAAACTTCAAAGGTATATCAAAGGTAAGGTCCCAGGACCAAAACATTTCTAATAAATATGTCCTAGTGTTTGCTCATGTGTCTTTTTTAAACCTAGATTTTCAATATCAAACAATTGCTGAGCTATTCTTGAAATAACAAGAGACAAGGATACTGTATACAGTAAAACTCCTGTATCCGCAGATTCGGTTTCTGTGGTTTCAGTTATCCGCAGTTTACCCTGACCCGAAAATAACCCTTAATTTTGCTTAATAATGGCACCAAAGTACAAAAGTTGTGATACTGGCAGTTCTTCAAAGCTGTGAAGTGCTTCCCATCAGTGAAAAAGGGATAATTCTCTACTTATTGTGTGTAATTAATAAATTAAGATTTATCATTTTTTTTTTTTTTTCAACGAGTCAGCCGTCTTCCACTGAGGCAGGGTGACCCAAAAAAAAAAAAAAATCCCCAAAAAGAAAATATTTTCATCATCATTCAACACTTTCGCTTTACTCATACATAATCACTGTCTTTGCTGAGGCACTGAGATACAACAGTTTAGAATACTCCCTCCAAACTGTCAATATCCCAGACCCCCTCCTTTAAAGTGCAGGCATTGTACTTCCCATTTCCAGGACTCAAGTTTGGCTAAATCTATAATAACCGGTTTCCCTGAATCCCTTCACTAAATATTACCCTGCTCACACTCCAACAGCTCATCAGGTCCCAAAAATCTTTCATCTCCATTCACTCCTATCTAACACACTCACACACGCTTGCTGGAAGTCCAAGCCCCTCACCGACAAAACAACCTTTACCCCATCCTTCCAACCTTTTCGAGGACGACCCCTACCCCTCCTTCCTTTCCCTACAGATTTATACGCTCTCCAAGTCATTCTACTTTGATCCATTCTCTCTAAATGACCAAACCACCTCAACAACCCCTCTTCAGCCCTCTGACTAATACTTTTAGTAACTCCACACCTCCTCTTAATTTCCACACTCTGAATTCTCTGCATAATATTTACACCACACATTGCTCTTAGACAGGACATCTCCACTGCCTTAAGCTGCCTCCTTGCTGCAGCATTTACAACCCAAGCTTCACACCCATATGAGAGTGTTGGTACCACTATACTTTCATACATTCCCTTCTTTGCCTCGATAGATAACGTTTTTTGTCTCCACAGATACCTCAACGCACCACTCACCTTTTTTCCTTCATCAATTCTATGGTTAACCTCATCCTTCATAAACCCATCCGCTGACATGCCAACTCCCAAATATCTGAAAACATTTACTTCTTCCATAATCCCTCTCTCCAATGTGATATCCAATTTTTCTTTATTTAAATCGTTTGATACCCTCATCACCTTACTCTTATCTATGTTCACTTTCAACTTTCTACCTTTACACACCCTCCCAAACTCGTCCACTAACCTTTGCAACTTTTCTTTAGAATCTCCCATAAGCACAGTATCATCAGCAAAAAGTAACTGTGTCAACTCCCATTTTGCATTTAATTCCCCATAATTTAATCCCACCCCTCTCCCCAACACCCTAGCATTTACTTCTTTTACAACCCCATCTATAAATATATTAAACAACCATGGTGACATTACACATCCCTGTCTAAGACCTACTTTTACTGGGAAGTAATCTTCCTCTCTCCTACACACCCTAACCTGAGCCTCACTATCCTCATAAAAACTCTTTACAGCATTCAGTAACTTGCTACCTATTCCATACACTCGCAACATTTGCCACATTGCTCCCCTATCCACTCTATCATATGCCTTTTCTAAATCCATAAATGCAATGAAAACTTCTCTACCTTTATCTAAATACTGTTCACATATATGCTTCACTGTAAACACTTGATCTACACATCCCCAACCCACTCTAAAGCCTCCTTGCTCATCTGTAATCCTACTCTCTGTCTTACCTCTAATTCTTTCAATAATAACTCTACCGTACACTTTACCTGGTATACTCAGTAAACTTATTCCACTATAATTTTTACAATCTCTTTTGTCACCCTTCCCTTTATATAAAGGAACTATACATGCTCTCTGCCAATCCTTAGGTACCTTCCCCTATTTCATACATTTTTTTTTTTTTTTGAACAAGTCGGCCGTCTCCCACCGAGGCAGGGTGACCCAAAAAGAAAGAAAATCCCTAAAAACAAAATACTTTCATCATCATTCAACACTTTCACCACACTCATACATAATCACTGTCTTTGCAGAGGTGCTCAGATACGACAGCTGAGAATAGTCCCTCCCAGCTGTCACTATCCCAGACCCCTCCTTTAAAGTGCAGGCATTGTACTTCCCATTTCCAGGACTCAAGTTCAACTAAATCAATTAACTGGTTTCCCTGAATCCCTTCACAAAATGTTACCCTGCTCACACTCCAACAGCTCGTCAGGTCCCAAAAACCATTCGTCTCCACTCACTCCTATCTAACATGCTCACACATGCTTGCTGGACGTCCAAGCCCCTCGCCCACAAAACCTCCTTTACCCCCTCCCTCCAACCTTTTCTAGGACGACCCCTACCCCGCCTTCCTTCCCCTACAGATTTATACGCTCTCCAAGTCATTCTACTTTGATCCATTCTCTCTAAGTGACCAAACCACCTCAACAACCCCTCTTCAGCCCTCTGACAAATACTTTTAGTAACTCCACACCTTCTCCTAATTTCCACATTCCGAATTTTCTGCATAATATTTACACCACACATTGCCCTTAGACAGGACATCTCCACTGCCTCCAGCCGCCTCCTCGCTGCAGCATTTGCAACCCATGCTTCACACCCATATAAGAGTGTTGGTACCACTATACTTTTGTACATTCCCTTCTTTGCCTCCATGGATAATGTTTTTTGTCTCCACAGATACCTCAACGCACCACTCACCTTTTTTCCTTCATCAATTCTATGGTTAACCTCATCCTTCATAAACCCATCCACTGACATGCCAACTCCTAAATATTTGAAAACATTTACTTCTTCCATAATCCCTCTCTCCAATGTGATATCCAATTTTTCTTTATTTAAATCGTTTGATACCCTCATCACCTTACTCTTATCTATGTTCACTTTTAACTTTCTACCTTTACACACTCTCCCAAACTCGTCCACTAACCTTTGCAACTTTTCTTTAGAATCTCCCATAAGCACAGTATCATCAGCAAAAAGTAACTGTGTCAACTCCCATTTTGCATTTAATTCTCCATAATTTAATCCCACCCCTTTCCCCAACACCCTAGCATTTACTTCTTTTACAACCCCATCCATAAATATATTAAACAACCATGGTGACATTACACATCCCTGTCTAAGACCTACTTTTACCGGGAAGTAATCTTCCTCTCTCCTACACACCCTAACCTGAGCCTCACTATCCTCATAAAAACTCTTTACAGCCTTCAGTAACTTGCTACCTATTCCATACACTTGCAACATTTGCCACATTGCTCCCCTATCCACTCTATCATATGCCTTTTCTAAATCCATAAATGCAATGAAAACTTCTCTACCTTTATCTAAATACTGTTCACATATATGCTTCACTGTAAACACTTGATCTACACATCCCCTACCCACTCTAAAGCCTCCTTGTTCATCTGCAATCTTACTCTCTGTCTTACCTCTAATTCTTTCAATAATAACCCTGCCATACACTTTACCTGGTATACTCAGTAAACTTATTTCCCTATAATTCTTACACTCTCTTTTATCCCCCTTCCCTTTATATAAAGGAACTATACATGCTCTCTGCCAATCCCTAGGTACCTACCCCTCTTTCATACATTTATTAAACAAAAATACCAACCACTCCAGCACTATAACATCCCCTGCTTTTAACTTTTCTGTCATGATCCCGTCAGTTCCAGCTGCTTTACCCCCTTTCATTCTACGTAATGCCTCACACACCTCCCCCACACTCACATCCTGCTCTTCTTCACTCCTAAACGATGTTGTACCTCCCTGGCCAGTACATGAAATTACCGCCTCCCTTTTTTCATCGACATTTAAAAGTTCCTCAAAATATTCCCGCCATCTACCCAATACCTCCAGCTCCCCATCTACTAACTCCCCTATTCTGTTTTTAACTGACAAATCCATTCGTTCCCTAGGCTTTCTTACCTTGTTTATCTCACTCCAAACATTTTTCTTGTTTTCAGCAAAATTTCTTGACAGAGCCTCTCCCATTCTTTCATCTGCCCTTCTTTTGCACTCTCTCACCGCTTTCTTCACCTTTCTTTTACTCTCCATATACTCAGCTATTCTATTAACACTTCTGTTTTGTAAAAACCTCTCATAAGCTACCTTTTTCTCTTTTATCACACCCTTTACTTCTTCATTCCACCACTCACTCCTCTTTCCTCCTGCACCCACCCTCCTATAGCCACAAACTTCTGCCTCACATTCTAATACAGGGGTCCCTCGGTTTTCGTGCATCTCCAAACTCGAACATTTATGTAAGTGTATTTTCGTAAGTTCTGTTGCAAGTGTATTTTTGGGGGCCTGAAATAGACTAACCTACGTGACATTATTTCTTAAGGAAGTAAATTCGTTCGGTAATGGCACTTGAGCAGCATTCTGGAATGAATTTTCGGCGAAAACCGAGGGACCACTGTACTGCATTTATTAAACAAAAATACCAACCACTCCAACACAATATATCCCCCCTGCTTTTAACATTTGTCATGATCCCATCAGTTCCTGCTGCTTTACCCCTTTTCATTCTACGTAATGCCTCACGCACCTCCCCCACACTCACATCCTGCTCTTCTTCACTCCTAAAAGATATTATACCTCTCTGACCAGTGCATGAAATTACCGCCTCCCTTTCTTCATCGACATTTAAAAGTTCCTCAAAATATTCCTGCCATCTACCCAATACCTCCAGCTCCCCATCTATTAACTCCTCTACTCTGTTTTTAACTGACAAATCCATTCGTTTTCTAGGCTTTCTTAACTTGTTTATCTCACTCCAAAACTTTTTTATTTTCAGCAAAATTTCTTGACAGTGCCTCTTTCATCTGTTCTCCTTTTGCACTCTCTCACCACCCTCTTCACCTTTCTTTTACTCTCCATATACTCTGCTCTTCTTACAACACTTTTGTTTTGTAAAAACCTCTCATAAGATATGTACGTAAATGAAAAATGACATACTATATGGTGTTCGCTACTATTCACATTTTCAGGTATCCACGGTATCCCGTGGATACGGGGAGACTACTGTATATTTTTGCAACTAATATTTTTTAATCTACAGGTTGCAGCTTGCCTGGATGTTTTCCCCGACAGAGAGCGAGACTGTGGCGAATACTCTCCTTCTGTAGTTGGGAAGACCCTGAATGGAGTTCCTGGAGTCATCTCTGACTTGTTGGTTGAATGCAAACAGAACCCTCACACAGCTGCTAACACAGTCCACATCCACTGGAAGCCTCCAATCAACCCTAATGGCATAGTTGACCATTACAAAATCGAGCTGAAGGAAACAGCGTCTTTCATAAACGAGGAGGGGCAGAGGCAGTACTACAATAACGAACAGAAGCATAACGTTGCTGGTTCTCTCAGGAACTATACATTTTATCACGCGTTACCCAACACAAATTATACAGTCAAGGTGTGTATTTTCACCCCGTATATCTCCATTCAAGAGGTTCTGCCTTGATGCTGGTGAAGGTTCTTGATCGATATTTTAACTTTCCTTGCACCTTGATGCTAGTGAAGGTTCTTGAACTATATTTTAAACCTCTTTGTACCTTGATGCTGGTCAAGGTTCTTGAACTATATTTTAAACTTCCTTGTAAATTGATGCTGGTGAAGGTTCTTGAACTATATTTTAAACCTCTTTGTACCTTGATGCTGGTGAAGGTTCTTGATCTATATTTTAACCTTCCTTGTACCTTGATGCTGGTCAAGGTTCTTGAACTATATTTTAAACTTCCTTGTAAATTGATGCTGGTGAAGGTTCTTGAACTATATTTTAAACTTCCTTATACCTTGATGCTGGTGAAGGTTCTTGAACTATATTTTAAACTTCCTTGTACATTGACGCTAGTGAAGGTTCTTGAACTATATTTTAAACTTCCTTGTACCTTGATGCTGGTGAAGGTTCTTGATCAATATTTTAACCTTCCTTGTACCTTGATGTTAGTGAAGGTTTTTGAACTATATTTTAAACTTCCTTGTACCTTGATGCTGGTGAAGGTTCTTGATCTATATTTTAACCTTCCTTGTACCTTGATGCTGGTGAAGGTTCTTGAACTATATTTTAAACTTCCTTGTACCTTAATGCTGGTGAATGTTCTTGATCTATATTTTAACCTTCCTTGTACCTTGATGCTGGTCAAGGTTCTTGAACTATATTTTAAACTTCCTTGTACCTTGATGCTGGTCAAGGTTCTTGATCTATATTTTAAACTTCCTTGTACCTTGATGCTGGTGAAGGTTCTTGAACTATATTTTAAACTTCCTTATACCTTGATGCTGGTGAATGTTCTTGATCTATATTTTAACCTTCCTTGTACCTTGATGCTGGTCAAGGTTCTTGATCTATATTTTAAACTTCCTTGTACCTTGATGCTGGTGAAGGTTCTTGAACTATATTTTAAACTTCCTTATACCTTAATGCTGGTGAATGTTCTTGATCTATATTTTAACCTTCCTTGTACCTTGATGCTGGTCAAGGTTCTTGAACTATATTTTAAACTTCCTTGTACCTTGATGCTGGTCAAGGTTCTTGATCTATATTTTAAACTTCCTTGTACCTTGATGCTGGTGAAGGTTCTTGAACTATATTTTAAACTTCCTTATACCTTGATGCTGGTGAAGGTTCTTGATCTATATTTTAAACTTCTGTGTACCTTGATGCTAGTGAAGGTTCTTGAACTATATTTTAAACTTCCTTGTACCTTGATGCTGGTGAAGGTTCTTGAACTATATTTTAAACTTCCTTGTACCTTGATGCTGGTGAAGGTTCTTGATCTATATTTTAAACTTCCTTGTACCTTGATGCTGGTGAAGGTTCTTGATCCATATTTGATCTACTTTAACCCTTAAACTGTCCAAACGTAGATATACGTTTGTACGCGTACTGCTCCGAACGTAGATCAACGTTTTATTTTTCATTCCTTCAAATTTAGTGCAATAGGCCTGAGTCGCCTAGACATGAGAGAATGGGTCTGCGCCCTCAGTGTGCGCAGTATTAAAAAAATCTGGGACCACTTAGTACCTTGTGGGAGCACTAGTTCAATTGAGTGCCACCTGATGCAAATAATGTGGCAAACACCATGGATTCACTGATGTCATGTCGCATTAACACTCCCCTTATAAGAGGAAAGTAAAAATAGGTTCGATAAATACATGAGTGGCTGTGGGTGGGTGTGAGTTGGACCTGACTAGCTTGTGCTACTAGGTCTGATGCTGTGCTCCTTCCTTGAGAGGATGTGACCTGACTAGGTGGGTCATTGGTCTAAGCTGGGGGGTGATATGGACCTGCCTTGCATGGGCCAGTAGGCCTTCTGCAGTGTTCGTTCTTTTTTATGTTCTTATATATTTGGCAGGCTGGCTTTGGCTGTCTCTGGCTGTCTCTGTGTCTATATCTGTCTATATCTCTGTCTATATCTCTGTCTATATCTGTCTATATCTCTGTCTATATCTGTCTATATCTCTGTCTATATCTGTCTATCTATATATATCTCTGTATCTGTCTATATCTGTCTATCTATATATATCTGTAATATCTCTCTCTCTCTCTCACACATGTACACATAAGTACAGTTATTATACATAGTGTAAATTACCAAGGATAACTCAAAAATTCCAGGCAAAGTCCTATACAATGCTTGTATATATAAGACATAATACTCATGACTGGCAAGTAATACGCATTGTCTCTTCTGCATCGCGTATAATACCTGTTGGCTTACGAGACGGAAAGACAGATAAGCAGAGCTAGACAGACAGACAGATAGACAGTGGAAACAACGAGAGGGGTCCCTGCTCCCATTCATCAATGTCATTGGGCTGTCAGTGTTATCTGACACTTGTCATAACACCATTGTTCAAGGAGTTTCATATACTCCAGGCACACACAGGCAGACAGAAAGACAGATAAGCAGAGCTAGACAGAGACACAGACAGATAGACAGATGGACAGATAGATAGACAGAAACAGTGAAAACAAAGCGAGGGTTCCCTGCGCACATTCATTCTTCAATGTCATTGGGCTGTCAGTGTTATCTGACACTTGTCATAACACCATTAGTCAAGGAGTTTCATATTATACTCCAGGCACACATAGGCATGCAAACAAAGACAGATAAGCCGAGCTAGACAGATAGATAGA